>CAUYLG010074881.1:0-35476 GCA_963573385.1 Cacajao melanocephalus
ATTTGGGTTGGTTCCAGGTCTTTGCTATTGTAAACAGTGCTGCAATGAACATTCGTGTGCATGTGTCCTTATAGTAGAACGATTTATAATCCTTTGGATATATACCCAGTAATGGGATTGCTGGGTCAAATGGAATTTCTACTTCTAGATCCTTGAGGAATCGCCACACTGTCTTCCACGATGGTTGAACTAATTTACACTCCAACAGTGTAAAAGTGTTCCTATTTCTCCACATCCTCTCCAGCATGTGTTGTCTCCCGATTTTTTAATGATCGCCATTCTAACTGGTGTGAGATGGTATCTCAATGTAGTTTTGATTTGCATTTCTCTAATGACCAGTGGTGATGAGCAATTTTTCATATGTTTGTTGGCCTCATGTACGTCTTCTTTTGCAAAGTGTCTGGTCACTTCTTTAAAAAAGGCGAAGAGGCAAAGAGAAGAGCTATCTTGATCGGAAGTGTTGCTATGCCACAATGAATATTTTTCACCTGGTCCATCCACCCTTAAATCTCAGCTTTGTCCATGTCTTAGTCCACTTAGTGTTGCTATAAAGGAATTCCTGAGGCTGCGTAATTATAAAGAAAAGAGGATTAGTTGGCTCACGGTTCTGCAGGCTGCACAAGAAACATGGCGCCAGTATCTGCATCTTCTGAGAGCCTCAAGCTGCTTCCACTCATGGTGGAAGACAAAGGGGAGTGTGCGTGCAGAGATCCCATGGTGAGAGAGGGAGAACAGAGAGAGAGAGAGAGAGAGAGAGAGGCAGGGGTGATGCTAGGCTGTTTTTAACAACCAGCTCTTGCAAGAAGTAATTGAGTGAGAATTGCACTCATTGCCATGAGGACAGCACAAAGCCATTCATGGGGAATCTTTCTCTTTGACCCTAATACCTCCCATTGGGCCCCACCTTCAGTTTTGGGGATCAAATGTCAACATAAAGTGTGAGGAGATAAACATCCAAACTATTGCTATTCCTGAAGCACAGTGGATACCGCATTCTCTCTGAGCTATCAGTCTCAGTGTCCCTCCTTGTCAGATTACATTTCCACCCCCACTCTCAGCTTCATGCACTCACACATTTCTCTTGAGTTAATGCCTTCTCCTATTGACTGACCCTCCAGCAACCACCTTCCCCCACTCACATTCTCACATCCCATCCCCTCAAGATGGTCCCTATCCCTATGCTCATCCTGGTTGATCTTGACTTTATAAGCAGGTTATCAATATCAACTCATGATATTGCCTGTCTCCAAAAATCACCGGCATTAGAAGTTGGTCTGCCCTAGTACTTTGAAATAAATTACCTTGGACTGAAATAATTTTCTGAAAGTGATAGTATTTTTGAAAGCAGACCCTCATTTTGTGCTTGTTTTACATCATCTTGAGGACCTTGAACAGTGTTGCATATAGTGCCAATAGTGAATAAGATTTGTCTCATTTGCCAATTCTAATTGATTGGGAGTGCCTGCATAGAGCCACATCCAGATTCAGCAGGAAAGAGTTTCGTGATCTGTTAGTAATGTCTGCCATGACTATTGGTCATGAGGGGGATGACATGCTTGCTATTTATCTGCTCTCCCTCTGGTAGGTATTCAACTATTACTTCCTCAAACTGAGTGTGACATAAAGAGCTCAGAACCCAGGATTTTTAAAGCTAGCATTTAAAATTAGTGTTACTGCTAATTAGCTGGGTCAATACCGAGCAAGTTTCCAGCCCTCTGTGGGTCTCCATTCTTTAACTATTAAAGGAAAACAACAATATTTAACCTAGAGCCTCCAAGAAGTTGATGGGCATTCCCCCAAATGAGTGTCAATATTTCAAAAAGACTAGTAGAAAAACTGTAGCATGGAGTGATTAAGTACAGGCAATGTACTTTGGAAGCTAAATAACAATAACAAAAAAGTGACTTTGTGGTCAGATAAACCTGAGTTTTGAACCTAGTTGGGTAAGTTACAGGACTCCATGCTTCCGTTTCTTGAACTCTGAAATAAAGACAACTTTATGATAGTCTCATAAGGATGAAGTAAGATAAGCATTGTAAATCCCTCATCTGTGCTTTAGCAAGCACCCAATAAAATCATATTATTATTGATATTATGATGATTTTAGATGAGACAGGCCACTTATCTTTTAGAGGCGTCGTATTAACTGAGTGATCATTCGTTATATAGATCTGTGGTTATTCTGTGGGAAACATCCTTTTTTTTTTACATGATCAGAGCAGTTTAGTTTGCTGGCTGTATCCTTTAGAACAAGGGGCCCTGGGGA
Source organism: Cacajao melanocephalus (assembly GCA_963573385.1). Lineage (NCBI taxonomy): Eukaryota > Metazoa > Chordata > Mammalia > Primates > Pitheciidae > Cacajao > Cacajao melanocephalus. Next base: position 2,267 of record CAUYLG010074881.1, read on the forward strand.
AAGAGGAGAACATATCAAAGAGTCTTCTGATGTGGAAAAGACCGGGGACCCCGGGGACGGTTGTCCTCTGAAGCGCTTTCTTATTTTGAATGTCTGCACTCCCCCAAATGCCAGAAATGTGTCTCTACAGGGCTTGGCACACAGGCGGCTTTCCTGATGGGAGGTGAAGCCATTCTGAGATTTTCTGTACTATGCTGTGACTCAGTGAATGGTTCACGTCCCCTGTCAGGCCAATTACTAAGTTAAAATGTTGCTAGCAAAAGGCAGGCACGTTCATTATGTAGCATCGAGCACTCGGACCCACTGGTTTTCTATTTATGCTGTTTGAAAAAGCCATTCTTTCCTAGTCCTTTGACTGTGCATGTCACCAAAAGGCTCCCAAATCACAGATTCTTCCCTGGTAGCTGTCCATCTCCCCTTTCTCTACCCATCCATCACCTTCTTCCACTCTGCAGGGGTCGGGCAAGACAGGAAATGCAGGAAACAAAGAGCTGAGTAGGAGCTGACATTGTTTTTGGCAGAAATGTTACTTCCTATGAGAAGGAAGAGAACAGAATACAATGAGGCAGGAATTAATTGATCAGGTTAGATTCCTGTGGCTCAGATTGATGGGAGGTCACATGATGCCATACCACGGTTAATTTCAATGAAGAACTTGAAACCATCAAATAAACCAACAGGTCTCCTTTGCGGAAGGTAGACAGGACCAGAAGTGAGGATACCTGGGTTCTAGTTAGGGCCTGCTTGACCTTGAGCAGGCCATTAAATCTCTCTAGCTTCCAATCTTTTCTTCTGCCAATTGAAATTGTTGGATAAGATTTTCATTATGTTTCCATCTGGCACCTGTAATTCATCGATAGTTTATCCTATGAACCAAAAGTGGTTGAGAAGCTGAGTTCTTCGGTGGGTTCCTATTTTGGCTTTATATAGACCCAGGCTCCGTACTTCCAAGAGCCTAACCCGTGACAGCTGAGGATTTCAAAAATTTGAATACACCTTGGATACATTTATATTTGTTGGAGGACAGAACTTAAAGCTTCAGCAACCTGGAATACTATGTATTCATCTGGTCAATCAATCTTTCTTTAACATTCTGTAATAAATATTTTATTGCAAGAAATACATGCATAGGCACTTTTTAAAAATTAATCCAAGTCTGCTATCAATCAGGAAAAAGATTAATGCTTTTGCTTTGCTTTTCCTAAGCAAGCAGAATGAGCTCATCTCAGGCATAGGATTAGTTCCCCCAGCAGTGTGCGTTCTTTCCTGCATCTTCAAGGCAGTCTGACATCTAAAGTGCTTGCCTCATTAGGTGCCTGCTGTCTGCTAACCCAGTCTTTTACTCTCTCCTTATGTTGGCGCTCCTAATTTTGTTTTTCTTTATTTTCTCCTTCTATCTTTTTTTTTTTAATCACTTGCTCTTGAGTATAGGGCACAAGGTTTCCAGAAGAAAGCTTAGGAAGCCTAGATTTCTGGATTAGGTAAAATATGACTCCTGTCCCTCCTGCCTCTCCTTTTGTTTCATGATAAACTGGAAAGATAAAGAGTTGCAAAGTGGTTTCATCTCTTTTCAAACACAGTTCTCCATGATGGCTTTTCCACTCCAATCCAAAGAGAATTGTTTTCCTTTCTCAAAAGAGAAAGCACCCCCTTTTCAGGCGAGCCATCAGCATCCCAGTGTTTACTGATTTCATATGACGATGATCTCCTTAGCAACCTCATTCTCACCTGATTAAAGTAGACAAGTCCCTCTTCAATGCACCAGGTCTTGCAAATCCCAGCCAAGACCAGAACGTGGCTCTTTCCGACACTGGTAAACAGAACATAATGAGGTTACATTTAAAAGCCCGAGATAGATGATACGTTTTCCTCAAGTAGCAAGAGAATGTTGTCACGCTACGGAGTGGTCCTCTTTCACCAAGGGCTTGGTGGATAGAGGATCATATCAATCCCATCCATAAATGAACTTAGTGTTTTAAAGAGAAAAGACACTGGGCTCTACAGAATGCTTACCTCTCAGCTTTTGGTTGAAGCTGCAGATAAAAATAAACAAAAGCTTCCAGTGTGGTGTCTGGCACACAGGAGGTAGTCACTAATGAAGCCTGAGGGGTGTGAAGATCTACTAGGCTGTGCTATCTAAGAAGACAGGGGGCCAGTCTGCTTTATTCAGTATTGATGTTTAGCATGCTGCCTGATGCTTAAGAGTGTATGTTGCTTAAATACACTTTACATCTGGGATCCTCAAGATCCCGGATGAGTTAAATGACTTCATCACCCTATGTTTTGCAGATGAAAAATGGGACTGAGAGGCACAGTCTCTGTACTAATCTTCCACAGTCAATGGGTCAGTGGAAGAGCCAGGCCATGTCCCCGAGTCCCATTGACATCGGTGCCAAAGCTCTAGACCACTCTATGAAACTGTCTCTATAAAGAGCAGCTCTTTCTCTGGGCTCTGTGAGGAAAAAAATCAAGGCTCAGTTCCTCTCCAGTGCTCTCAGCTCTGCTTATCAACCAACTTGGAAGAAGCAATTGCAATGAGGAGATTCCCCTCAAGGAACAAACAGTGTCCTTGTTGCTTTGAAATTTTGTAACTCCGCCTCATCCCATACTCCCTAGAAGTTGCCTACAAATTTGAAGCTTGGATGATCCCCGGTTCAACACAGCTCATTCTCGTCCATGGAGGAGAGCTGACTTTCTGTTGCTTCTCTAACATATGTTTATCCAAATTAATCATAGTAACGGGATTATACATCCCTGGCATGGGGCTCTGCTGCCTGGGCAGATTTTCTTGGCAGGGAAACTGAGCGGGCACATAGGACTCATGAATGCGGTGGGCTCAGAGCTAATTTAATTGAGCTCTGGTAAGAAACTGTGGGCCCCTTTCCATAGAGCAAGGATTATGGAATAAGAAGGAGGTAAAAATGCGGAAAGCAAGTGATACAACAGAACTCTCTCCTGGGGCTGCAGAATTTATTCATGGTCCTGGGACTCTCTGCTCTGGGCTGATGCTAAGCAGTGGCCTGGGAAAATAGCAGTCACCCAGACTAGAAACCCCAGAGGCATCCAGACATCCTCCCTTTTTCTCAGCCTCCACATCCAATCCATTTCTAGGTCTTTTCATAGCCCCTCCTCTGGCCTGAGTTCACCCATCATCATCTCTTACTTAGACTTTTTCATCAGTGTTTCCTTGTCCCCCAACCCCTCCAAGTTCCCCTTTCTATTGCATCATCTCTTTTGCAGCTGGTGTGATTTTCTTAGAAGGGAAATCTACTCAAAACCCATCAAAGATTTCTCACGTCTTCTCATAAAACCAAATCCGGAAGCCTGGCGTTCAGATGCCTTCATAGCTAGTCCTAGTATAATTCTGTAGTCTCATCTCTTGGCACCTGGACTCACTCTTCCTGAGCATCAGAAGACTTCCTCACCTCCGTGTCACTGCATCTTGTTTCCATGATCTACAAATGCACTCCAGACCTGGTCGCCCTTACGTAATTCCTAAGAGTTAATCCTTCGTGGTTTCTCAAGGAACACAATCTGTCTCTCTAGGAAAATTTTTAGGCAACCATGAATTTGGAGTTCACTACAAAGGGGCTCAAACATACATTTGAGGAAAAATTAAGGACACGTTTGCATTGAGATAGACTACACTAATAAGATGGTGACCAGGATGACAGGGCATTCAAGCACGCACTTTTGAAATAGACACAGGTGTAAGTTCTAGCTCTGGCACCAGCCATGAGGCCAGGGGCAAAAAATGTTGAACCACTTTCCTGGGTTTTTTCCTCTGTAAAATAGGTATAGTAATATTACCTACCTTATTTTTTCAAATTAGGTAAAACATCTCATGCTGTATCTTTCACATAAACGTGTTTAACAAACAGGAGTAGTGATGATGAGGATGGTTGATGACGATGATAGTGATAACAGCATAACCCAAGTACATTTTGGAGTACCACGTGGTCCAGTTTTCGAGGAACGTGACATTCAAAGAACCAGTTTAGCAGCAAAAAGGCACTAAAAGGCATTTCCAATATTTATCTTAAAAAGACACCCAATTCATAACTCACAACAACATGTTTAAAGCCCCCCTTTAGTGATTCCCTTCCTAACCTCTCCACAATTCTCAACTCTTAGTAAAAAACTCAGCAAGCTGCCAACTTTACCTCTTCTTTCTTTCCTGTTCTTTTTATCTGTGGAAAAAATCTCTCCACTCTCACCCCTTGGTTCTCACCCCCATGAGTTTTCCTTTTCACATAATAAATGTCTGGTGGGGATGACAGGAATGCTGAGTGAACAATGAAAACATTTTCCTTAGTAGGGGAAGGAAGGGACGCGGTGAGAATATGCATCCACTTATCCCAGTGTTTCTGTTAAAACAGCAACAAGCCAACCCATAAAATGATGCAAACACTAAATTGGTGAATTGTCACCATTATCTTTGGTAATCAGCCAATAAATTGGGATGACCTTTCTTAGTCGACAAGAACATAATATATGAAATTATCAGTGCTATCTCTAAAAAATCTGCAGCCAAGTTGGAAGGAATCCCATCCTCCAAACCTGTACCTTTAACCCCTAAAAAGCCAGCCCACAGCACAGCCAACAACAGAAACTAGGGAGGTTTGGAATAGTGAGAAACCCAATTTCCACTCTAGAAAGATCTACTAAAACAACAAAAAGAAAAATGCACCACTTAACATAGCACTTGCCTTTAAAAATTTCTTCCACAAATGACCTCAAACATATATCCAAAGATGTATATGCAGGAATACTCATTACCACATGAGAGAAGCAAAAGACTGAAAACGATCCAAGTGTTCATCAAGGGGACTGGTTAAAAAAAATGACAATACAATGGAATACTATGCAGCCATAAAAAATGATGAGTTCGTGTCCTTTGTAGGGACATAGGTGAACCTGAAAACCATCATTCTCAGCAAACTGACGCAAGAATAGAAAATCAAACACTGCATGTTCTCACTCATAGGCAGGTGTTGAACAATGAGAATACATGGACACAGGGAGGGGAGTATCACACACTGGAGTCTGTGGGGGAAACTAGGGGAGGGACAGCAAGAGATGGGGAGTTGGGGAGGGATAACATGGGGAGAAATGCCAGATATAGGTGATGGGGAGGAAGGCAGCAAACCATATTGCCATGTATGTTTTTATGCAACAATCTTGCATGTTCTTCACATGTACCCCCAAACCTAAAACGCAATAAAATATACATTTTTTTAAAATGATGGTACATTCCCGCAATGGCATATTATGGTGGTATTTTTGTGCTGATACAGAAAAATCCCCAAATACATTTCTAAGTGCAAAAAGTAATGTATAGAAACATTTATTTAATATGTCCAAATTTGTATTTGTACAATTCACACAAACACATACATTTGTAAGACACATACCTTTAAAAATTTGTGCATTTTATATTTATACTTGTCCATGCATTAAAAATATATCAGGAAAGATTAACAAGAAATCACTGGGAGTGATTACCCATGGGGAATAGGGCCGGGGTAGGAGTAGGAAGGAAACATTTTTCACTGCATGTGAAAAATGTATACTTCTTTTTTCCTAGGCAAGTCTTACTTTATAATGAAACCTTTTCTTTTCTTTTTTTTTTTTTTTTTTTTTTTTGAGACGGAGTCTTGCTCTGTCACCAGGCTGGAGTGCAGTGGCGCAATCTCGGCTCACTGCAACCTCCGCCTTCTAGGTTCAAGCGATTCTTCCGCCTCAGCCTCCCGAGTAGCTGGGACCACAGGTGCGTGCCACCACGCCCGGCTAATTTTTTTGTATTTTTAGTAAAGACGGGGTTTCACCGTGTTGGCCAGGATGGTCTTGATCTCTTGACCTCATGATCCACCCGCCTCAGCCTCCCAAAGTGCTGGGATTACAGGCGTGAGCCACCGCGCCTGGCCAGAACCTTTTCTTTTTAGGAAGAAGATCTCACTCACTTGGAGATAGACCTGGATTCAAATCCCATCTCTTTTCTTATTAGCTATGTGACTTGGCAAACCATTTCACTGCTCAGACCTCTGGTTTTTCACGGTAAAATGGGATCAATTATCCATATCTTGTCTGGCTGTGATACCATGTACCTAAAATACCTAGCATGCATCTACAAGTTAATGGATACTCCATAAATTGTAGTTTTATGCTGTGATCAACGTCTTGAAGTCTTACTCGTCATGTAAGTATTAAATATGTAAGACTCTCTTTGTTCCTTCCCGTGACCTGTCTCCTGAGCTTGCATCTTTACCTCTCTCTCTCTCAGAACCATACCTGTCCTCTAACTTAATAGCTTGTCAGCTTTACTTTCAGTACTTGCCTCTTAACATCACCTGTGACTCTTTCCAGCAATTTTTCTACCTAACCTCATCCAACCTTTGATCCTACAAATAGGACCTACTCGTGGGTGGACCTTCTCAGCGTCCTTCATCACTACTCATAAGCAACAATAACAATATCTCATATTACCTGGGCATCTATGCACCTGCCACTGTTCTAACATGTAATTCATCTAAATACCTGAGAAGGTAAGGATTATTAGTACCTTCACTGTACAGGTAAGAAAACTAAAGGTGAAGTGTAATGAGGTTAAGAAAATTACCAAGAACGGGGAAGTAACAGAGCTGTGTTGTTCTTCTGCCTTCTGTATTCCTACGTGCCCTGTCGAGAAAATTCAGATACAATAAGACCAGGAGATCCCCAGCCTATCAATGCCATTTAATAATGATACATCCCCAGATTCTCATCTGTTCAAATAGCTTTGTTATTCTCTTCCGTAACAACCCTCTCCAACAGCTGCAGCAGAAGTGACTGCAGAAGGCACACTTAAAACATTCCCCCAGCCCAGTACAGAGGCATGGCTCAGCTCTGCCATTATGCCAGGGCTTCGACTGAACGCCAAAGCCTGCACAACGTACTTTCAGTGTGTAATTATGACACTGTCACTGCATCGGTGAGTCTGTATCTGGCCACAGATAAATGGCTTCCTTTTTCCCACACTGCCAACTGATATTTATGTAGTGATTCTGTGGGAGAAATTAATGACGGCTCATTGGTTTCCATGCACCCATTGCCACAGCCTGATGGGTGATGTTCACCCTGGTTTACTTGTTTTATAATTTAATTTCTCACGAGAGAGAAATAGCACTGTTTTTCTGAGGCCATTTCTTGTAAGAATTGAAATCAACTCAAGCATTGACTCTGAATCACTTTGTAAGGACAGCTGTATTTTAAAATTTAGAAGCTCCAGTGTATTGAGTCTGCATTTTGACTTTGCAATGCAAACGAGAGTATGCCACTATTTTGTACTTGGATACCAGCCACTGTGCCCAGCACTTAACATACATTTTCCCATTGAATTCTAAGGGCAGGTACTGTGATTATAGATGAGGAAACAGTGGCTAGAGAGGATGATTTGTCCAAGGCCACTCAGAGGTGTGGTCTGGACACAAACTCCCACCTCTGGAGTCCCAGCCCAGTGATTATTCATTTCTTTGTTCCGTCACTCCTTTATCCAACAGTAATCATTAGTGTCTCCCAGCGCTGGGCACTGAGGATTCCGTGGTGAACAAGATGGTCTCACCTCTTTACTTATGAAACCTTTAGTACTGTTTTATCAAGAGCATGTTACGCTTGCAAAATAATGATCGCCTCTTATTTCCCAAGCACAATAAAGTTTACAAAATGTATTCACATCCATTTTCTCATTTTCAGTAAACTTACTATACTCCCCGATGCTTAAATAAATGGCAAATAAGACCTGCAACTCTGAAGTAGCCTGTTACAAAAAGTACATGCTCTTCCACTCAATCTTTCCAAAACCCAGAGGGTTGTGTTTACTGTACTGGAAGCAACTGCATGGAAATTAAATTACCTTTCTTGTTTCATTCATTTCACCCCCGCTTTCTCTTGTTCTTAAAACTCTCCTTGGGTCTCCAGATAGGTGATTTCTGTTTTCCGTTACCACTGCATCTCAGATGAACAGGGGCTGTGGGCTGGTTGCCACTTCGGAGACCTATCGGGTACCGTTTGACAGCCAGGGGGAGCCCCTGAGTGACCAATCCCTGTGCTGGTAGTCTGCTATTCCCCTCCTACATTCCTTTTTCAGATTTTTAAATATAAATAAATTATATTGATTTTAGGTTCGGGGGTACAAGGCCATGTTTGTTATATAGGTAAACTCATGTCATCGGAGTTTGTTGTACAGATTATTTTGTGACCCAGGGCACTAAGCTTAGTACCCAATAGTGCTGGGGAGGTTGTGAAGAAAAGAAAATGTTTATACCACTGTTGGTAGGAGTGTAAATTAGTTCAGCCACTGTGGAACGCAGTGCGGCAATTCCTGAAAGAGCTGCAAGAAGAGCTACCATTGAACCAGCAATCTTATCACTGGGATTATATGCAAAAGAATATAAATCATTCTGTGATAAAGACACATGCATGCATATGTTCATTGCAGCAGTATTTACAATAGCCAAGACGTGTTTTGTTTTGTTTTTATAATGAGAGTTGATAACACGCAAATACTCCCTGAGCATCAATTATGTGCTTATAGTCCTGTAGGTCAGGATAAAGAGTTGAGGGGTTTTGCCCCACAGTGAAAGGAAGTCACAGAATGGTGGGTCCCAGCTATGAGAAGGTCTGGCAGTTTCTGGGCCACTTTCATTTCTGCTCAGGGAGAAAGACCCCAGAGGCAGGTCATAGGAGTCATGCTCTGCACCCTACCTCTGTCCCTCAAAATTCCCCAGAGGCCTTTAACCCCCAGCCAATGAAAACTATAGTGATCATAACAACGATGGCACTATTTGTAAACCTAATGCTTGATCTTAGGATCTGGGACTCCCCCATACATTTATCACATTGGTCTAGAGTCTGGGGACTCTTCAGTACATCCTCGAAGACTTTCCAGGGCATTCTTTTAAAATTATATTTTGACTTTCTGTTTCATGCCAGGAAAGAGTCCTCGTCCTCATGGATTTTACTGAGTAGTAGCTGAAACAGACAAAAAACAAAACAAACAAACGAACAAAAAACTCATGCAGACCAATGACTACAGCACAACGTATGACGCAGACCATAAAGATAATAAACGGGGAATGGGGTCTAAAGTAACCGGGGGAATCTACTCTAGACTCTCAGAGCAAAGCACATTGAAGGTGAGATGTGAAGGATGAGAAGCCAGCCATAAAAATTCCAATGTGAAGAGCATTCCACACACAAGGAACAGCACGAGAGAAGGCTCAGAGGCAGAAAAGAAACTGACAGGCAGCCAGTGTGGCAGGAATTGAAGAATGAAGGGAGCATGGCGTTAGATGTCAGAGGGGGTAAACAGGGACTGGGGTAGATCTATACAATAAAAATAGAATGCAAGCCAGGATATGTTTAACATTTCTAGGTACTCAAATGAAAAGAAATAACTGAGCAAAATTAATTTTAAAAATTTATTTAACCCAATATAATGAAATATTTTCATTTCAGGTTGTGTTATATATGTGTGTGTGTGTGTATACAATTACTAACATGACATATTTTACATTTTTATACATGTATACCATGTCTTTGTAGTCTGATATGCATTTTATGCTTACAATATATCTCAGTTTGGACTGGCCACCGAAAACTTTCAGTAGTTGAATATAGATAGTGGCTATCTTATTGGACAGCACCAGGATAGATCATGGTGGTAACTGGTTGTATTGGTGGCACCTCCTCCAGACCTCCCAATGAACTACATCTCTCAATAGTCATGCCTTTTTGTAGCATCTGCTCCCCTCCCCCAGCTACCAAACACACATACAATAAAAATGAGCCAACTGATAGAATGCAGCAGAAGTGATGCTGCATAGTTTCCAAGACTTGCTTTGGAGTTCTGGAACCTCCCTTTCACCTCTCGTAATTCTTGCACTTGGATTCAGCCACCATGCTTGGAGGAAGCCTAAGCAGCTATGTGGAGGCAAACCCATGGAGGAGAACCAAGGCACCCAGCTGATGGCCCCAGTGGATCTCTGACAGCAACCAGCTTTAACTACCAGCCATGTGAGTAAGGTGATGTTGGACTTTCCAGCTACCCCAGTGGGAAATGATATTATTCTAAGACCCTAGGTGTGGTGGTTTGTTTTGCGATCATGGTTAAGCAAAAATCATGGTAATAGTTTTGTTTTTATTTGGAGTGAGATAGGGAGCCATGGAAGAATTTTGAGAGAAGGGATGTCTTGATCTGACTTTATTTTCAACAAAATCACTCTGGTTATTGGGCTAAGAACAGACGGTTGGGGGAAAGAGTGAAAATGTAGAGCTAGGTGGGAGATGATCACATCATCCAGGCAAGAAATGCTGGGGGGTCTAACAAGAGTGTCAGTGGTAGGAATAGAGAGCAATGGACCTGTTTGGGATATCTTCATGGTAGAGCCAAAAGTCCCTCGGAAAGACTGGATAAAGGAAGTAAAATGGAGAAGTTGAAGAAATGTATGGGAAATACTTGGGAGGTGACTTTGAGGACAATTCGGAGGCTTTCACAGCTGTCATAATGCCCCACTTCAGAATAATTCTGAGTTTGTGCCAGTTAGAAGGTGAAATTTCCTTCTGTCTCTGGAGGCCATAATTTATGGGATTTCCCCAGATTCAATGAGCACAGACAACGATGTTCACCCTCTGCCCCCAAATCACAAGTGTATAAGTGGATGAGCATGAATAAGTAACAAGTATCCTAAGGTTTTTTGGAAGTTGCTATATTTTAGTGGCTGCATAAAGTCTCCCCCATCCCCTAGCCCTCAACAGCTTCTGGGATGCCACAATTGTGCTACTCAATACAAATTGATACTTACTGAAGTCATAAGCACAGATATTTTAAATGGAAATGGGTTTCCTGGCACAGACAGGCACATTTGCAATGAATAACCACTATTTATTTATTTAGGAGGAGCAGAGCCTCCATTTCTCCCCAGTGAGAGGTAAAATGCCTGTCAGTTGAGAGCAGAGCTAACTCATTGTATCACTTACCTATGGCCACAGTAACGCTGTCTAACAAACGCTCGCAGAAGCCCAGTGGTAGACACTAGTGACTGTTTATTGCTCATGTGCTTGGAGTTGTTGGTTAGGTGGTTCTGCTCTGCTCTGCTGGTCTTGGCTGGGGTTTTTTTCCTATTTGTGGATGGCAGTCTTGAAGGTACACTGCTTACATCTCACATCAAAAAGAACTTTCTGTTCAGCTGCAAGAGCCGCAGTTACTTGACAGTTAGGAGTTACTACTGTCTTTAGGATCTCTCTCAGCTTTTAAGCCAAGGTCCCACAGTTGGGGTGCAGCCAATGAGTTAATGGAGCAGAGTGCTAGAGCCTGGCTGTTCTGCCTGATGCTTGATTGCTATACAGGAAAGTTTTTGCTCCAGAGCTCCCTCTCGGGTTGGCTGAACCTTTGTCCAATATGATCAGGATCTTAGGCTCTCTGTCCAATCCTGTTTCTCTTCCTTCCTTTTATATAATAGGTATCAGATGGGCATTGAGGTCTAAAGCCTTTCCCCACCTAAATTCTGCTCCTTTCACCGTTTCTCTTTCACCATCTTGTACTCCTAAATCCATCTACATGTCTGTTTCTCAGATGACCCCAATGACACACTGGAGGTTGGTTTGCTGGCTATCGGCAGGTCTTCAATGGCCTTGGCTAGGATGTCTGAAGTGACTCACCTAGGCCCCATGTGACTCTCATGAACCAGCAGGTCAGCCCAGGCATGTTTCCATGGAGATGAGAGAGCCACTAGAGAGCAAGCAGAAACATGCAAGCCCTCTTGAGACCTAGGCTTAAAGCGGATATACCATATATTCTGCCTCATTCTATTGGCTAAAAAAAAATGAAAAAGTCACATAGGAAGGAAATGCTCTGCCTTGATGATAGGAACTCTGAAGTCACATGATAACCCAAGGGTACAGGGAGAGATGAATGACTGGGGCCATGATTACAATTTGCTACACACATTGCCATTGGACAAACCATCTCAACAACAGGCATGCCAGCCTCTGCACCTTCATCCGTGCATTTCCTCTCCTTAGAGGCCTTTTCTCCTTAAACTTGAATATTTGCATTGTATCCAGCCTTCGGCAGCTCTCCCAACCCTCTTCCTCTGTGAAATCCTTCCTGGCCACGGTTGCTGTTTTTTCCACATCAGAACTGAGAGTCTTCAATGTGATGGTCAAATGCAAATTCAGATGCAGGTTTTCCTGGCTCCAAAATGGATGGTGGGCAAGTATTTATGGAACAAAGAAGTGGATACATGAGTGAAACTCAAGAAGAGATCTACATGAAAGTCATCCTATGTGAAAATGGAGATGATGTTTGTATCTTCTTCATACACTTGTTAAGGAAAATTAAATGAGGCACTCCACATTAAGCACTTACTATGTCCCTAGTATATTATAAGTGATCATAGACCTAAGTATAAATTATAAACTAAAACAGAAAGATACTGGAAAGAAAAGATGAGAAACTATCTTAGTGACCTTTTGCAAAGGCAAAGATTTCTTAGAAAGGGTTTAGAAAGTATGAATCATAAAGGAAAAAAATAATAAACCGGGCTTTACCAAAAATAAAAAACATCTGCTCATCAAAATACATCTTTAAGCATACAAATAGGCAAACCACAGACTGGAAGAATATATCGCCAAACAGATATATGACAAAGAACTTGCATCTAAAACACAGAATTCTTACAACTGGATAATAAAAAGACAAGCAACTCAATTAAAAAAAAAAACTTGAACAGACGTATCATGCAAGAATATATGCAAATGGCGAATAAGTTCTTGAAAACGTGTTCAACCTCATTTTTTATAAATGCCAGTTAAAAGTACAATAAGATACTGCTATACACTCCCCATAACGGCTAAACTAAAAGACCAGCGTCATCCAGTGTGGGTAAGGATGTGGAGGAGCTGGGATTCCCTTACACAGCTGGAGGGAATAGAAAAGGGCACAGTAAAGCTAGGTGCAGTGGTGCATGCATGTAGCCCTCGGGAGGCTGAGGAGCTCAGGAGTTCAAGGCCAGCCTAAGCAACACAGTGAGACCCCCAACTCTAAGAAAAAGAGAAGGCCGGGCGCTATGGCTCACACCTGTAGTCCCAGCACTTTGAGAGGCCGAGGCGGGTGGATCTTGAGGTCAGGAGTTCGAGATCAGCCTGCCCAATGTGGTGGAACCCCATCTCTACTAAAAGTACAAAAATTAGGCAGGCATGGTGGCACACGCCTGTAACCCCAGCTACTTGGGAAGCTGAGGCAGGAGAATAGCTTGAAACTCAGAGAAGGAGGTTGCAGTGAGCCGAGATTGCACCACTGCATTCCAGCCTGGGCAACAGAGCAAGACTCTGTTTCAAAAAGAAAGAAAGAAAAAAAGAGAGAAGAAAACAGCAAATTCTCAAGAAATTACATCTATATCTACCCTAACACCCAGCAATCCACAACTAGGTATTTATCCAACAGAAACAAAAACGAGTGTCCGTAAAAAGCCTTGAACACAAATGTTCACAGCAGCTCTCTTCATAACAATCCCAAACTGGAAACAGTCTAAATATTCATCTACAGGAAAATAGACAAGATGACAGTGATATATTTGGACAATGAAATATTACTCAGCAATAAAAAAAAAAGCCAAACTACTGACTCATCTAATAATATGATGAATCTCAAAAAGGTTTTGCTGAGTGAAAGAAGTCTGCACCAAAAAAAGTATATTTTGCATGATCCCATTTGTATGAAATTCTAGAATAGGTAAAAATAACCTATGATGATACAAATCAGGGCAGTGGTTGGTGGGGGGAGGAGAGAACACTAGACTGGGAAGGGACATGAGGGAACTTTCTAGGGTGATTAAAAATGTCCTGTCCTGACATGCATTCATCCAAATAGACGGAACAACACATTTTAGATTTCAGCCATTTCATTGTATGCAAAGTAGATCTCAATTAAAAAATTAGAAACATGAGCTCTTGTCATTGTTGTGCACCAGGCACCAGGGTCTGGTGCCATGAAAGCAGGACCCTGTTTTGTCTTGCTCCTGCTTAGTTCTGTGGTGCCTAGCCCAGGGCCTAGCACATAATAGTTACTCAATAAACGCTTGTTGAGTGAATTAGTAAATGAATGAATGAATGAGTGTTTGAAGAGGGAGACAGAAGGAGTGAAAGGAATTTCTGGCTTTCTAAAACTCAAGCTGGGAGAGATACTGTCCTTCAAGCATCTTCAAGATTTATAGCCTTCAAGCATCTCTGTTCTGGTTTGCTGGACAAATGGGGGCTTCTGCAACACTCATGGCTTATGTATTCACAAGACAGCCCTGAGGCTGCTTGGGAACTAATTCCGCCTCTCTATGAAATTGTTTGCGTTTAGAAAAGAAGATGTAAATATTCTCCACTCGGCTGAACAGGACGGCTCCCCTGGGCAGCCCCAAACAGTCTTTAAGGACATCCTTTAACTTAGAAAAGTTAAATCTGCACATTCTGCACATGTACCCCAGAACTGAAAATATAATAAAAGTAAATAAATAAATAAACAAAAGTGTCCCGGGTGAGTTACAGTCTGCAAAGGTTGACATTGAACCCCAGGCCCACCTGATACCTGGTGGAGGTGTGAACACAGGGTGCAGTTCCAGCTCTGACACACGTTTGCTGGGTGCCTGGGGGCCTATCACTCTCTGAACTTCAGTTTCCTCATCTGTAGAAAGAGAGCACATGCCTCACCTTCTCTGCCTCCTCAGGGTGGAGCCGTGATGGCAGCATCCTGGGGACACTCAGAAGGTGTAGATAGTCACGATTTTCTTGGCTTCTCCCACCAGTGAGACTGAGAGGAAGCCCAGGGAAGAAAAGACCTAGCTCTTTCCTTGCCCGGGGGAGCTGGGCATGTCACCTGCCAGGAGGCCATCTGCCAGGTTGTGGCACAGAGAACAGGCACTCATTTCTCCAGCACAACTTTCCTGTTGGTGCTGCCTTCTAAATTTACTCAGAAGCTTTACTTCTCATACCTGCACTGCTACCACTCTGGTCTGAGCCATCTTCATCCCTCACTTGGATTCATAACCTCCAAACTGGTCTCCTTAATTCTGTTCTTGTCTCCTTAGGCCTCCGGGCACCCAGGGTTAACCCCCCCACCAGGTGTCAGGCAGGCCTGGGGTTCAATGCCAACTTTTGCAGAGCCTATTTTGTATCCAGCAACAAGAGAGATTATCAAAAATCCCAGGTAAAATCATGTCAAAACTTTGCTCCAAAGCCGACACTGGCTCTGGGCAAGGGTGTCCAGTCTTTTTATTATTATTATTATTCTGAGATGGAGTCTCACTCTGTCACCCAGGCTGGAGTGCAGTGGCACGATCTTGGCTCACTGCAACCTCTACTTCCTGGGTTCAAGCAATTCTCCTGCCCCAGCCTCCCAAGTAGCTGGGATTACAGGCACACACCACCACACCTGGCTAATTTTTTTTCTTTGTTTTTTTGGTAGAGATGGGGTTTCTCTATGTTTTCCAGGCTGGTCTAGAATTCCTAGGCTCTAGTGACCCTCCCACTTCTTCCTCCCAAAGTCCTGGGATTATAGACATGACCAATCTTTTGGCTTCCCTGGGTGACACTGGAAGAATTGTCTTGGGTGACACATAAAATGCCTAACACTAACAATAGCTGATGAGCAAAAATAAACATCTCTAAAACAAACTCATAATGCTTTAAGAAAGTTTATGAATTTCTGTTGGGCCACATTCAAAGCTGTCCTGGGCCATATGAGTCCCAGGGGCCCTGGGTTGGACAAACTTGCTCTAGGGTCTAGGGCAAACCTCATCCTAGTTTGCTCAGGACTCTCCCTGTTTTAGCACCAAAAGTTCTATGTCCCAAGAGCCCCCTCAGTCCTGGGCAAAATGAGATGGTTGGTCACCCTAAATGGCTCCCATCTTACTCTCAGTTAAAGCCAATGTCTTTACAAAGTCCTACACAGTCCTCCATCAACTGACCCTCATCACCTCTCTGATCTTGTCCACCATTCCTCATCCCCTTGATCACCCTACCCCAGCCATACTGGCCTCCTTGGAGGTGCTCAAACCCGCCATTCATGCTCTACCTCAGGGCCTTTGCACTGACTGCTCCCTCTGCCTAGAATTCTCTTCCCCAACTTCTAGGCACGGCTGGTTCCTTCGTTTTCTTCAACTCTTTACTTAAATGTCTTTCCCAAGGAAGCCTTCCTCTGCCCACTCTATCTAAAATGCTCTCTGCACTATTTCCAGTGCCTCCTAGTCCCTTCTATAGCTTACTTTTTCCCCTTCACACTTTCAGCGACCTAGTATCTTTTATAGTTCATTTACTCCTCGTGTTTAGCATTTGCTCCTACCCCCAACTATAATGTAAATTGCATAAGAACGTGAATTATCTCTCTGTTTTATTTACTGCTTTACCTCTGGTGCTAGATAAAGCCTGATACCTAGTAGGTGTTTTATGGATAAATTTCCTTAGCATCAACCATGAATTGGGTCCTGGACCTCACAGCTGTATAGAGAGAACACTGAGTAAACAGCTGCAAACCTAAGAGCAGACGTGGACCGGCAAGTGGATAAAGAAAATGCAATGTATTTATACCAGGGAATATTACTCAGCCATAAAGAAAGACTGGAATAATGTCTTGAAGCAACTCAGATGGAGCTGGAGGCCATTATTCTAAGTGAAGTAACTCAGGAGTGGAAAACCAAATATTATATGTTCTCACTTATAAGTGGAAGCCCAGCTGTGAGGATGCATAAACATTAAGAATGATATAATGCCAGTCTGGGCAACGTGGCAGAAACCCGTCTCTACAAAAAACAATACAAAAAGTTAGCCAGAGTTGGTATTATCCACCTGGAGTCCCAGCCACTCGGGAGGCTGAGGTAGGAGAATCACCTAGGCCTGGGAGATCGAGGCTTCAGTGAGCTGAGATCATGCCACTGTACTCCAGCCTGGGTGACAGAGAGAGACCCTGCCTCGAAAAATAAATAAATAAATAAATAAATAAATAAAGAGTGATATAATGGACTTTGGGGACTCGGGGTGGCGGGGAGGTTGGGAGGCAAGTGAGGGATAAAAGACTGCATATTACATACAGTGTACACTGCTTGGGTGACAGGTACACTAAAATCTCAGAAATCACCACTATCGATTTTATCCATGTAAACTGAAACCCTCTGTACCCCCAATAAAATAATAACACAATAGAAAATGCCTAAGGACAGAGAGAGGCACAGGCGGGCAGGAGGCTGTGGCAGCATTCCCAGCCCTGCCTGGAAGTCAAGGAAGGCTGACATCTGAAGGAAGGAGGGCAATTAGCAAGGTGAAAACACAGGTGAGATTAGTGTAAGCCCCTAAGACCAGTGGATGGTCTTTTGAGTGGATGCCCCAAAACTACCCGTGCATGAATGAGCATATGAATGAATATATGAGTGCTCCAGGTAGAGATAAGAGCATGCAAGAAAGCCCAGAAGGGAGAAAGACCAGGGTTGGATTGAAGCAGCATCCAGGGCAGAGGCAGGCAAGACAGGTAGGGCCCACATCACGCAAGAGCCAGATACAGTAACTTCTATAGACATAGCACTGATACTGTGATGGTTAATATCAAGTGTCAACTTGATTGGACGGAGGGATGCCGAGTATCGTTCCTGGGTGTGTCTGTGAGGGTGTTGCCAAAGGAGATTAACGTTTGAGTCAGTGGATTGGGAGAGGCAGACCCACCCTCAGTCTGGGTGGGCACCATCTGCTGCCAGAGCAGTAAATATTGAGCAGGCAGGAGAAGATGAAAAAGCAGAGTTGCTGAGTCTTCCAGCCCCCATCTTTCTCCCATGCTGGATGCTTCCTTCCCTCGAATATCAGACTCCAAGAGATATTAACAGCAGCTCACGTTTATGGGGTGCTCACAAACTGCTAGTACCAGTTCAAAGCGCTTTTTCATGCATTTATTTGTTTAATTCTCACATCACCCCTTACCTTGGCTTTACTCTTAATGCAGGCTCCCTAGGAAATGCACCTGGGACAATATTTAAATGCTCATATGCTCTTGGAAAGTACAGTCTCAGGATAGAGAGACTAAGGGAGAAGGGAAATGAGGCAGGCAAGATAAGATACACAAGGTCAGTCATGCATTACCAAGCTGATTACTGTAGTTGGTTGGCTAACGTGATCTGCCCCCAGTTAGACTGCAAAGGAAAATTTCCTGGTATGGTCCAACAGAAGGAGGAGTGGAGAGAGAGTATAACTCCAGCTCCTTCAAATCTCCTGTTTCCCAGCGAGTAAAGTGCACCCTGCCGGGAGATCCCCTTCATAATATGCATGTGATAGGAGGAGCCAGGGACCCTGGACTTTGGCTTCAGGTGGTGGGACTTGATGGACATGGAATATGTTGCCATAGCAACAGCTGTGAATCTGGAAGCAACTGAGATTCCAGGAGTTATATGAGACCAAGAGCACCTGAGAAGACTCATGAGATGGATCCAATGTCCTCGTTGTCCTGACTTTAAGGCAGGAAATGGAGGCACAGAGAGGCTACATAGCTTGCCCACCCATACAGTCAGCCTATGGTGAGCTTAACACCAACCCAAACAGAATTTGGGCCACTCAGAGTTGGAGAAAAAGAAAGAATGTAGACCTAAATCTTTGAGACCAGAACTTGGAGGTGCTGTCAGGATTCTTTAGTGCCCCCTAGTTATTTACAATAGACTCAAAGACTGAATTATCCTCCAATCATTTCTCTCCAGCTCTAGGACACAGCAAGAATTAGAGGGAAAACACTAGGTTGAAGTCTGCTTCCAAATTACTGTGTGACTTTAGGCAATAGATGCTCCTTCTCTGGTCCTGTTTCTGCATATAAAATAATGATGGGGCCAGTGTAATGATCTGGTACCAGCTGAGTCCTGCCAGCAGTGTTTGCTCCTCAGCCACAGGGAATACTCTTGCCTGTCCCCATCCATGCCCTCCAAACCCACTCTGGAGACTTCCATGCACAGGTATGAGGCATTAGTCCATGGACCATGAACCATGATGCCCAGAGAGCCCTAAATGAGACATCCAGTGAACCACCAGCAGCAAGAATAATTTCCAGTACTTCCCTTTATTAGGAAAGGACACATTTAAGCTCTAGAGGCCTTTGATGCCAAAAATTGGGTTCCCTCAAACATGGAAGAACAGGCTGGGCATCTATGGAACAATCCTCTTACCCCACCCCACTTTCGAGGTAGGTCACTTGAGATTGAAGTGAACAATAGGGATGAATGCCTCCTAGGGCTGAGTGCTGTGTTAGGCCCAGATGGAGCACCCCCTGCCTGTGCTAGGGCAAGGAACTCTTTGGAACTCTGTCAGATGTTCCTTGCACTGGCCAGACAACCGGGCCTGGGACTTGAAGGAGATCAGAGTGACCATTTTAGGAAGAGCATTGAATGAGCAGTCAGGAGCTCTGAACTCAAATTCCAGCTTCTCCACTGCTAACTTGGGTCAGCCACTTGACTTTGCTGAGCCTCAGCTGCCCAGTCTGTAAAATGGGCGCAATAACCCTTGTCCTGGTGCTTCTGCTGGCCAGACAGGCTCTAAAGATAGGGTCTCCTCTCCCTCCCCTTACTACTCGAGAAGAAACCAAGACTTAGAGGGGTTTAACAAACCACTTGAGGTTACACAGCTTCAAAAATGGCAAAGCCAGGAGTAAACCCAAGCCCAGCCCTGGACACTGATCCCCATTGCCTCCCAGATGAAGCAGGCAGGCCCAGCTTTGTTTAGCCAGATGGAGATGGTGCAGGTAAAGTGATGTGATCCATGGGTCCATTCAGCCAGCTGGCCTCATACGAAAGCACTCTCTATACTGCAAGCTAGGCCCATGGTGTTAGTACCAAGAATGCCTGGCTTTGGAGCTAGAGCCCTGAATTCAAAGCCTAGCTCCACTTCTCTGTGTTTCTGTCCTCTCCGAGCCTCAATGGCTGGTATGGGAGGAAGGCATTAACCTTGGGCCTGACTCCTGTTACTTCTCTCTCCCTACTTGCTGAACAATGAAAATTGCTCTTTAATTGGTCAGAGCCAGCCACAAACACTGACTGACTTTACCAAAGGTGAGGTCATTGTGCTTTAGGGAACTGCATCCTTCCACCCTTTGCTGCAGACCCCCTTTACACATAAGCTGAGGATTAAGGGAAAACCAAGGGCTTTTGGTAAATGCAGCTGTCTTTCCCTACCCTTTGCAATAAGCCTAAGCAGAAAGACCATAAACTTTAGATTCTAGGAGATGGAAAGAGGGCTAAATAAGCCATTCAGTGAAACCTACAAGCTGTAGGCATGCACTATGACTATGATTTTCCCACTGAGCCCAGAATAAGACTACAGGGCCTGCATGCAGCTATTTACAAAGGAGCATTTTGAGTCATTTTATATTTCTTCTTGCACATACAGGACACATGGATAGGACAGTGGATCCCAACCCCTGTCTCTTAGAAGTGATGTCTGAATATCACCAAGCACAGTGCCTATCTCCTCACAGACACACAAGAAATGGGAGCTATGATGATTCTTAACAAAGGGTGACAAGGTCATTGTGTCACTTTGTCACCAGGGCTGCTGTTTAACATCTGTCACTATGCTCTGAAGGGAGCTGCCCACACTGACAGCTAAATAAGCAACCAGGTCCAGGGAGTGGGAGTCCAGTGTGAACTGTCCATCACCTTCCAAAGACAGCAGCAGGAGCCTGGCCAGGCCATTAATCACAACCAGAGCCTTCTACGGCTGCATCCAACATCCTTTGACACCTGTGTCTTCTAGCTGCAAGAATAGTCTCCCCTCTCCTGTGCTTCCCATGTACAATCTTTGGGACTGGGAAAGAATGCAGAGCCTTAAGTCCCCCTCCTTGAACTCTGCAGAGAGCCAGGGACCTTGGAAAAGGGCTGGGTCTGTGCTGGCCTAGAGAGGGCCTCTGATGCTTGAGAAACATACATTTGGCTTATCTGAGTTCCTTTGTCAGGAAACAGACCTTTGGGCCTCCTGGATGGTATCAGGGAGCTGAGGCTTTCCAGATCACTGCACCCAGACAATGAGACACATATTCTGCCTGTTGACCAACTCCTCCTCCTTGTCCCTCCTGTTCTCCTTCCCTGCTTTATAAACTCCTAACTTTAGCTGATTGGGGAGGGAGAGGTTTGACAGTTAGGCTGATGTCACCTCCAATACAGCTTTTCTTCTGGAGCAACATTTGTTGTCTCAGTGATTGGCTTTCTGTGTGGTGAGCAGCCAGACCTAGGTTGAACCCCTGGAGTTTGCCAACAAAATTCTGGTTCTCTCATTAGGAATGCATTGCTTATGGCTCAGTGGCCACAGATCAGAAGCATTTCAGAAGCCCTCCCAGCAGCTTCCCAGCCATATTTGGCCAGAGATGGGTTTCAATCTCCTCTCTTCTGCCTCACCATGGCCAGCGCCAACTGCATTCCTGATTGCCTAGGAAGAACAGACTTTGAAATTTGACATCTGCATCCAGATAGGAATACCTGACAGCAGGAGCCTCTCCTCTCAATTTGGGGTAATTCCAAAGGAACTTTCATTTGTTGCAGATTGGACAAGCCCAATTGACTGGCCTGAGAGTGGAAAGCACCCTGACTGTTTTGGTTTGGACACTCCTGGGCTTGTTATTTGCTACTGCAGTTAGTATTTTGACAATTGTTTGTTTCCGTAACAGAGCTTTTCCATCCAGGCACAGTGGCTCACACCTGTAATCCCAGCACTTTGGGAGGCTGAGGCAGGCAGATGATGAGGTCAAGTGATCAAGATCATTCCGGCCAACGTGGTGAAACCCCATCTCTACCAAAAATACAAAAGTTAGCCAGGTGTGGTGCTGTGCACCTACTCAGGAGGCTGAGGCAGGAGAATCACTTTAACTTGGGAGGCGGAGGTTGCAGTGAGCCAAGATCACACCACCACTGCACTCCAGCCCAGATGACAGAGCGAGACTTATCGCAAAAATAAATAAACAAATAAAAATAATAAAGCTTTTCCTCCCTGGCAATACTTGTGGTCTGTGATATGAGTAATTGGACCTAGGCCAAACCCCTGGTGTTTGGCAAAATATCATCCAGACACAGGAGGATGACCTGTGGACTACTGGTGGGACATCAGGCGGTAGGAAACATATGCATTTCCAATTATATTACCTGTCTCCCCCAGTAAATCGTAAGCTTCACCAAGCCAGGGCCTTTGCCTATCCCATTCTGAGCCGTATCTACAGTGCCCACAATAGTGCACAGGACATGAGCTGATATTTGTTTAGTGAATAAATGTTGAGCTCTAAACTCAGCACTGCTATTGAGCACCTTTGGAAAACTCACTTTCTTCTCTGAGACTCACTTTCCCCACCTGGAAAATTACCTTGAGGCTTTCTTCTAGTCCTTATGGTCTAGGGTTCTCTCAAGACCTGGACACCCTATTAAAAATGGCCTCAGGATATAAAAGCAAGAGGAACCATGTGCAGGAGAGCATTTAATCTACCTGGATTCATGACCACCAACACCCTCGCCTTTTAAATAGTATTGGTTACATGAGCAGGGATGTCCCAGCAGGGCACAGCCATATAGTTGGAGCCGCAGACTTGGGCATCAGGAAGCGGTGCTTTGAGACAAAAGAACAGTGATGCCACCATTTACTGTAGGCTGACTATCTGCCAATCAATGGGCTAAGTGATTCACGAGCTCCTGATTCCTTACAAGGGTGCTGGGAAGCTGGGACTAGTTTAGACCCATTTTACAGATGAGTAAAGGAGAGGCCAGAAAGCAATGACATCAGTGAGGTCACACAGAGAGAGAATCTCCAACTTGGGGCATGACTGGCAGAGCCCAGGCCGGGGGCCAAGTCATGTTGATATCCCAGATAGCAGAAGTGGTAGTGTCACATAGAATTGGATGATGCTTACTACCCTGGGTACTAGGGGGTAGTACACCGCCTATGTGACATCAGGGCTCACTGTGGAATTTCTAGAGTCATCTTGTAGGAAAGAGGCTCAAATCCTGGCCAACATGGTGAAACCTCACCTCTACTAAAAATACAAAAATTAGCCAGGCATGGTGGTAGATGCCTGTAATCCCAGCTAGGGAGATGAGGCAGGAGAATTGCTCGAACCCAGGAGGCAGAGGTTGCAGTGAGCCGAGATCACGCATTGCACTCCAGCCTGGGCAATAAGAGCAAAACTCCAACTCAAAAACAAAAAAAAAAGAGGATGAAGTTGAGTAAGTACTTTCTGCTCCAGGCTGTGTTGGGTTGGGGGAATTGAGAGGCATGGGGATGGTTGTCAACTTCTAGCATGTTAAATTGACTTTTAATGAGCATCTTCAGGATTTCTGTTTACTGCTGCATAATGAGGAAGACTTTGCTGTTATTACTTGAAATTAACCTTTTTGGATGCATCACTTACACATCATTGAAGAATAATGACTGCCTTCTTCTTCTATAAAAACGTACTTCATAAAATAAACGTATTATAAATTTTTAACAGGGAACTCACGAGATAATTTCATCTTTATTTTTCTTCGTCGTACAGCTTGCTCCTGACAGTATATTCATTTTCTTGCTTATTGTGTGTCTCCCCAGCAAGATATTCCCTGAAGAAAGGCAGGGTGACTGGCTCTGCTCACTAGAGCCTGGGTGTGGGGAACGGTGCCAGGCACTCAGAAGGTACTCAGCAAACATGAGCTGAGTAAATAATATTACTGGCACATGAAGAGAAGCTCATGGAAACTCAGAGGTTCCAGGCTCTGACAATCTGTTCCTGACTTCCAGAATTACCTCTGTTTGGGAACCAAGCTGGGAGCTTGGGACATATGTATCTGATCACTGCAGGAATAATAAATTAAATCAGCACTTCCTTTTGCGTTGTGTGTGTTACGGGATGAATTGCGAACCCCTAAAACTCATGTGTTGAAGTTCTAACCCCCCATACCTTAGAATGTGACAGTATTTGGAGATAGGGCCTTTAAAGGACTGACTAAAATGAAGCCATCAGGGTAGGTCTCTTTCATTTTTTATTTTTGAGACGGAGTCTAACCCTGTTGCCCAGGCTGGAGTGCAATGGCGCAATCTCGGCTCATTGCAACCTCCACCTCCTGGGTTCAGTCGATTCTCCTGCCTCAGCCTCCCGAGTAGCTGGGATTACAGGCACCCACCACCATGCCCAGCTAATTTTTGTATTTTTTTTTTTTAGTAGAGGCTGGATTTCACCATGTTGGCCTGGCTGGTCTCAAACTCCTGAGGGTAGGCCCTGTTTCATTGTGACTGCTGTTCTCATAAGAAGAGAACATTTGTACACGCAGAGAGACACTAGAGGCACAGCCACATAGAAGAAAGACCGAGGACACAGCAAGAAAGTGACTATCTACAAGCCAAGGACAGAGGCCTTAAGCAAACCCACCGCTGCTGACACCTTGATTTCAGACTTCCAGCCTCCAGAACCACGAGGAAATAAATTTCTGTTGGTTAGGCCACCCAGGCTGTGGAATTTTGTTACAGCATCTCTAGCAAATTAACACAGTATGCTCTACTCGCCCTTTCCCAGGTTTCATTAGAGTCTAGTAACTATTTTTCCCATGGCTGAGATGAGAAAACTGAGGCCCAGTGAGGGAAGTGACTTGGCTGAGACTCCATGGGTCTCACTGCAGAAACCTCTGGGAGAGCCTGGTGCAAGAGCCTGGGTCTTCTCCCATGCCCACCCCATACTTAAGTGTTGGCAAGCTTTTGGGTGACGTCTCCTCTTTGTCAGGGCTTCTGACTCCTTGCAGAGGTCCTGGCTGCTTGCCCCACGTGTCCCAACACTCCCCAGTGATACAGGACCCTCCTGTGAATGGCAGGAGGTGGATGGTGGATTCACCAAATGGGACACTGCACCTGCATCAGAGCAGCAGGTTCACTATTCCACCAACTTGCTCCATCAGAGAGCCAGGCAGGTCTCCAGAGATGGTGAGGTCTCCAGAGAGGGATTCCAGTGAATTTCCTCACTGCCCCATCCTCCTCCCTTGCCCCACTTCTACCCAGAGTCTCTAGTGAGGATGATCAGAGATGAGAGCTCCTCATTTTGGAGTGACCTCTTCCCAGTCATTATTGGTTGAACTGTGTGCCCACTTCCCTAGCCCCACTCAAAAAATGTTGGCGGTCTAACCCTCAGTACTTCATAAAGTGACAATTTAAAGGTAGGGTCTTTCCAGGGTAACCAAGTTAAAATAAGGTCATTAGGGCCTATTCCATATAAAAAGGGGAAATTTGGATACAGACATGAACAGACATAGGGAGAAGACATCCATCTACCAGCTAAGGAGAGAAGCCCTCACAGCTGTCAGAAGGAGTTTACCCAGCTGACCTTGAATTTGGACTTCAACCCTCCAGCTATGGTACTTTCTCACAGCAGCCCTAGCAAACTAACACAGCAGTGATCCAAATGGGAATTCCCTCCCACGGGTAGGAGCTATGATTGACTACACCAGAGGGGTCCCAGGGATGGAGACAAATTTGGGGTAGGATATGGAGTCTACGCTAGCGGGAATTTAAATAAAGGCAGCATTTGCTCCCTAAATGTGGGCACACATATGCTAGCTTCGCCTTGATAAAAAGGGAATAAATTCAAGGTTCTTGAAGTGGATGTGGGTGCATATTTGTAGGATGCATATATATCAGTGTGTCACGTGCATTCAGGGTGTGTGGGCTCATTTATTTGTTCATTGGCTCATTCATTCATTCATCATTCATCAGTTTCTTGAATGCTTGTACACACTTAATACATACACAGGATACAGAAATAAATTGGCAGAGGAAAATGATAGAGAAGTATGGGTATTAAGGGACCATGGAGGAGGAGCATTTGTTTCAGCTTGATATATCAGGGAAGACTTCCTGGAGGAGGAAGCATGTGAGCTGAAACTGGCCAAGTGAAGAGGAGGGGGAAGGTCATGGCATGTAGACATGTAGGAAGAGAAACAGCAGCACACACCCCAAACTACACACGGTTTGGGTTGGTTCTATTGTTTGGAACAGTCCTACCCCTACCTGCACCCTATCAGCACTCTGGAATTCCAGGTAGCACAGCCGGAGAGAAGGCACAGATGCCCAGGAGTCAACACTTTATTTTGTTCAGGCTAAGCACACCGGGAGTCCAGCGCCCCCGCAGGATATGCCTCTGTGGGCCCGTCTCGCCTCTTGAGGGTGCCCGTGCTGGCTGGCTCTGGACTGAGAGCCACTGGGGAGGCCTGCTCAATCTCTCTGTCTCCAAGTTATTGTAGAGTCCGGAAGTCTTCAAGGGCGAGTGCAGCTCAGGAGGCTGGAAGCAAACATAGGTCAGAGTTGATGAATAGGACGAAGAACGCATAAGGTTTTCTTTTCTTTTTTTTGGAGACAGGGTCTCACTTTGTCACCCAGGCTGGAGTGCGGTGGTGTGATCATAGCTAACTGCACCCTCCAACTCCTGGGCTTCAGTGGTCTTCCTGCTTCAGCTTCCTGAGTGGCCAGGATTACAAGTGGATGCCACCAAGCCCAGCTAATTTTTTATTTTTTATTTCTTGTAGAGATGGGGTCTCACTATGTTGCCCAGGCTGGTCTCAAACGCCTGGCCTCCAGTGATCCTCCTGCCTCAGCCTCCCTAAAGAACTGGGATTATGAGCACGAGCCACTGTGCCTGCCCAGGAGGATGGGTACATTTTGATGGAGAGAATGAATGGGGTGGAGGGCCTGGAGTTCTGTATACCCAGGTGGTGTTACCGTAGCAACTCCACAGAAGGATGGTAGAATGTAGGCAGCAGAAGCAGAATAATTGGAGGAAAAGTTGGGACAGACTTCCCAAAGGTCCAGATATTCCAGGTGCAGAGTAACGTGGCATTTACTGCATTCACGGGGTGCTATGCTCTATCCTAGAAATCTCTCAGTCTCATGAAATCCACCACATTACTTTAGGTAGCTGATGTTCTTACCCCTGTTTTCCAACTGAGGACACGGGGGCTTGGCGAGACTGCATCACTTGCCCAGAGTCCCATGGCTAGTTGTAGGGCAGAACTGAGCTTTGGGGGTCTTGCCTGGTTCCAAAGCCCACCATGCATTTGCATCGTTAAAGCTGAAAAACGAGCATCATTGGAGAAGAACCCTGCTCAGGGTAGGGAAGGGGTCTTGAGTTTTAAAAGGAATGGCAGAGACAAGATGCTCCGCGATGACTTCTGCTAAGGACTGCTCCCCTCGTGGATGTGTGCCCTTTACTTGGCCTTTGAAACTGCTTTCTGTGTCCCCGAGAGCATAATAATGTAAATGAATATCAGATCTTTACTCAGTAATTGAGAGCAGAGAGAAGGCCATGTTAAGTCAAATTAGTTTGCTCTGCTATAGTCCAAGCCTGTCTCTGCGGAAGGGGCAATGGCTTTTTGATGGGCTGAGGATGTCTCTCGAAGAAATAGAGGGTGTGTGGCTCATTTGGGTCAAGGAGGCCTGGGGATTGCAGCAAGGTGCACTCCGAGAGCCATGTGCAATTCCTTGACCCTCTGAGCTGCAGATGGTTAAGAACAGCAGTGAGTTCTGAGATTCAGTGACTGGGAAATTTATGAAGGCTCATAGGCTATCAGGCAGCTCTAATTTCACTCATGAAGATGCCTGGAATGTATTCCTAGGGGAAAATTGTTATAGATAAATGTAGGGATTCTAGAGCTGGAAACCAGTTCTGCCCTGGTGATTCTATACAAGTGACTTCAATCTTTCTGATCCTCAGTCTGTCAACCTAGCAAATGGGAATAAATAGTATTCACCACCACTTGGGGATATCCAGAGTACTCAATGACTGTCTGATGTGTCCATTCAATAAATGCAAGCCTTGGTTAGCAAAGAATTCCTCTCTTATCCTGACTCCAAACAAGTGGCAAGATGAGTGCTAGGAGGGGGAGGAAGCGCGGGGAGTAGTTCTCCCGCCTTGTTGCTCTGTGATTTTTGTACTTGTTCCCTCTCCCTCAACCTAAGGCCTCAGTTTTTCTCCAGATGTAATGCAAGTGGACACCACTATTCTGAAGGTCTCTTCCAACTTGGCCCTTTGCATGTCTGTGATCCCAGCACAGGTCTCCCATCATGATGTGGATAGAATGCCATGGCAGCTCCTTCAACCCCAGGAGGAATGACATTAAGAAAATGACAGTAGGGCAGGGAAACTTTAAACATCTGGCACCGTCTTTTTTTTTTTTTTTTTCTGAGACAGAGTTTTGCTCTTGTTGCCCAGGCTGCAGTGCAATGGTGCGCCCTCAGCTCACTGCTATTTCTGCCTCCTGGGTTCCAGGCAATTCTCCTGTCTCAGCCTCCTGAGTAGCTGGGATTACAGGCGTTCACCAAGACACCCAGCTAATTTTTGTATTTTTAGTAGAGACGGGGTTTCACCTGTTGGGCAGTCTGGTCTCAAACTCCTGACCTCAGGTGATCCACCCGCCTTGGCCTCCCAAAGTGCAGGGAGTATAGGCGTGAGCCACTGCCCAAGGCCACATCTGGAACCTTCATTAGCATCATCCCACAGGAACCTCTTACTTTCTGGTATGTCTGCATTTCAAAGTATAAGGAAATAGAGGTACCCAGCAGAGGGCTTCTGAAAAGCTTTGCATCCAGCAACAGGCGACTTCAGCTAAAACCTCTAAAAATCGTGGTGTCTAGAGAAATCTGTTGCGGCATTAAGGACAGCAGTGGCACCTGCTCTCTCCAAGGCTGCAAGCTGGACTTATTCCCCAAGAACAGCCCCAGCCTGTTGCTTTTACCTGAACTGGTTCCTACTTCTGGAGATATTTTTTCATTATGCTTGCAACATCATCGTCCTTCCTCCCTGTCCCAGGCTCTCTGAGCTCGGGGGACGTTCGCTCATCACCGTCACCCGCAAGTCGTGGGATTCCTGGTCGACTTTTGATGCTGTCAGCACTTTTGAAGGACACGATGGAGCTGGAGGATGAGGACGAGTCGGACAGGTGAGCAGGATCCTCTTTGGGCTCTGGGCTCTTTTTCAAAATGGTCTTGATCCCCGAGAGAAAGGTACGGTCAGCCTCTTCCGGCTCAAAGTGGATGCTTGAACGCTGCAAACTGCCTTGCCCACCTTTGGCTGCTCCAGCCAAAGATGTAGGCATCTGGGGCTTCCGGATGGCTGGGAGGAAGTCATCAAAGTCCACTTTGGTCTTGCGTTCGTAGTTGAGGCTTGGGAGTTTCCAGCTGAACGGGTCACTGCCTAGAGGTTCCTCCATCAGGTGGGCAAACTGGCGGTTCTGGAAAACAAGCGGCTCCTTTCCGAGGTCTGGACAGCCCGCGTCATCCACAGAGGACTCCAGACACCGCCTCCGTGGACGCAGTACGGGCGACAGCAGCGTGTCCCTGGGTGTGGTCGGGGAGCCCAGTTTTCTCCCCATGCTCAGTCTGGATTCTAAGAGGGACTCGCAGGAACTGAATCGGGCCTTCGCCTTCTCAGGGAGCAGGGTTGTGCTCCCAATGCCATCCGAAGAGATGCATTTGAGGCTGGTGGACCTTGAGAGACCCCCAGTGGCCCCTTCGATCTCCAGGGGTGATTTTGCCCCAACCCTCAGCGAGAGGTTTCCCTCGTCACTGCCAGCCCTGCCCCTCCTCAGTGTGGAAGTCCCAGCAGTCTGGTAGATGGGGAGAGTGGGCCAGTCCTCCAGGCCCAGCGTGGACCCGTGGCCTCTCTGGGCTCTCTTCCTCCGGAGCCCTTCCACGAACTCTGAGAGAGCCGCTGAAGGACTGGGCAGCTTTTCCCTGGACAGTGGGGATGTATTTGCACTCCGAGAAGCCAGGGGAGAAGACGCAGCTTCCAGTCTCTCTGTGGACTTTCTCTGGATGGTGAGCCCTTCGCCATCCCCAAGATGACCATACTTTTGCTGGCGGATGAAATGGGGAGAAACAGGCTTGTCTCCCAAGGTCTTGCTGCGGACATCGGTGGACCAGCCTCTGCTCGGTGCCAATGCCGGTTGGGTCCCCTCAGCGTCCCCGGCCTCCTTGTTTATCCTGAGCCAAGAAGAAAAATGCAGTCGGTAGAAATTGTGCAATTCATACAATTTGTGCCGTCGGTGTGAGAGCCCCCAAGCACAGGCACTAATATTATTTTTCTTTGGAAACACCATCCCTACCGCACTCTCAAATGAACCATATGATTTAATGTGTGAATTTAAGCCATGTAAATGATTTCTTGTTGCTTTCTGAATGCAATTTCTGTCTATAATTAAACCCAGCTAAGTACATTTGAGTAGATTAAAACTGCAGCTAGGACGGATGAATTAGATTTATGAGGCATCATATCTGACATGATAGGACATATCATCCCAGAGCTTACTGTGAAATAAGTAGTTTGCCTCTTCAAGACCGGAAGGGGACATGCAGTGGGTGGTTTATTTATTTTAGGCTAAGCCCAGAGGATGGTCCCACCAAGTGCAGCATCTGAGAGTCAAGACCCAAACACGTGTCTCCAAGGGATGCCCGAGGACATCCCTGGTTGTTTCACGGGGTGAGGGTGTAGGTAAAATCTTGTTCCCCAAAAAGGGAAAGATTCACATGAAATCAACTTGAAACCAAGACTATACACAAGAGGACAGACGGTTTCTATTCTGGGACTACACCAGACGTGACTTTTATGCAGAGGGAGTTTGTAGCAGCAGCGCCAAAAACACTTTGCCTCTGAAAATCAGGAGCCTCACAGTGGGACCAAATTACAGACTGTAAAATAAATGGCATCACTTAAAGGAGAGAGTTTGGAGTCCATCAACCTTTGCTTTAATAAATAAAATCTATTTGCCCTCTCTCTAAGAGAAACGACCTCCTTCCCACTCACCAGCAAAGTTATAATTTATTTTTTAGAAAAGTAAAAAAGTTGCCAAATGTTAGTTTTAGCATTGCAGACAAAGCCACTGAGGGCTCAGGTCTGA
Organism: Cacajao melanocephalus; assembly: GCA_963573385.1. Lineage (NCBI taxonomy): Eukaryota > Metazoa > Chordata > Mammalia > Primates > Pitheciidae > Cacajao > Cacajao melanocephalus. The sequence continues at coordinate 33,193 of CAUYLG010074881.1, forward strand.
ATAGACACTGAGGGCAATGCATATGTGGGTTTCCAGTCATGGGGTCCCTGTCTCTCTTGAGTGCTTTGTTGCTGGAACTGCAACAAGGAGGACAATAGTAGGATTCCGACCTCTATGTGCAAAGGGTGATTGAGATTCTGCTATAGTACTTTGAGGAAGACTTCTTGCTTACCCGGTTGGGTAACACCCTCTCCACTCTTGATCACACAGGACTGTTTAGGAGAAAAAGAACTGACCACATGACCCAAGAGGGTTTTGAATCTGGGAAGGAAGCCAAGCCAGAGGTCCCTTGAGGTGATGCCATAGAAGGCACAGGAGGGAATGGTTGGGCTAAGAGAGGAGCGTCTTTCCCAGTGAAATAGGTGGGGATTGAAATAGACTCAATGTTTGTCTCACCTGAAAAACGATATGTTGACATCTAATCGTCAAAGTGATGATATTAGGAGGTGGGGCTTTGGGGAGGTGATTAGGTCACAAAGGTGGAGTCCTTGTGAATGAGATTCGTGCCCTTATGAAAGAGGCCCCAGAGGGCTCCCTTGCCCCTTCCACTGTGTGAGGGCACGGTGAGAAGATGGCCGTCTATGAATCAGACAATAGATCTACCTGCCAGCAGCTCGATCTTAGATTTCCCAGCCTCTAGAACTATGGGAAATACATCCCTGTTGTTTATAAGCCACCCAGTCTATGGTGGTGTTGTTATAGCAGCCAGAAGAGACAGAGACAGGCACCTAGACCCTGCCTTCCTGAGCGCCCCTGAGGACAGAGCTTCAGTGATCTGACAGGGGCTCCCCAGGCTGGGGCCCTGTGTGAGGTCACCAAGGAAACAATGGGCCCGGCTAAAGGGCTTCATAGAGCTGCCTGTAATCACCTCCCTCTCCTTACTCCCCATGTCAGATGGGTGGAGGAGGGCTGAAGTTGCGGTCTGATGGTGGTAAGGAGACCTGGGTGTCGAGGTGGCAATGTGGAGGAGCTACCGCCTCTCCCTCTCTCTCTGACCGTCGCCCTCAGTCCTTCTCTTGCATGATTAGGTTTGCTATTTCCACCCCCTTGCTCACCCTGCTCCTGGACGCCGGTCTCCTGGGACAGGCGAAGTCCTCCCTGCTTCTGGGTTTTGTGCAAGTGGCTCCCTTCCCCTGGATCACTCCTTCCACTCCCCTCCCCCCGGTCCTGGTGCCTTCCTCCTGGGGCGGCTGGGATACAGTGAAAGAAAGGTCCTTGATACTGTGTCTGCCACCTAATTACCCAAATAATGGTTATTGGTTAGGATGAATAATTTATAACCAATAATAAATGGTTATTAATCATTAATAATTAAAGGCAATCATTATTACTACTATTTAATTCTGAATCTCCAGAACCCAACCCCACACTAGACTCAATAAAAGCCTCAATTGAAGTTCAAAGAGGGATGCACAGATGAATGAATGGGCAGGGGACCTTCTGTCTCACCGTAAGAAGAAAGCTTGGTTCCCATGTGCTAACACAAAAGCTGTACATTTGCCCAGAACAGCTGCCTCTTTTCCTATTTCTTGCCTGATCCCATCACAGCTGGACATGGACTGGAAGAGGAGACAGAAGGCTCCTTTGTGATTCCCTGAAGGTGTATTTATCAACATCATTGCTTTGGAATCACTCCCTGAATACACGGCAAGATGGCATTCACACGCCTGTATATTTTCCTTCTTTCCTTTTTATTAATAAACAGCTTGGAGCTGCCAGGGGCAGTGGGCTGCCGCAGAACTGACAAAAGCCATTTCCATCCTGTCCTGGCCCTGAAAGGAGGCGGATGTGATGAATGTCTCTCGGATGCTCTGTCTCATCCATCTCCTGCCATGTGAGGGGGGCGACATTGAGGGCTCCTGTCACCAAATCTCCCGGGACTCTGCCATCCTGCTCACCCTAGCTCCCATTGCCACTGCTGGCTGCAGACGCCAAGGCAGGGCATGAATAAATGAAGCCCCAGGAGGAGGAGGGGCAGGAGGAGGAGGGGGAGGAGGGGCAGGAGGAGGAGGGGGAAGGGGAGGAGAGAGAGGGGGAGAAGGACGAGGGGGAGGGGGAGAAGGGGAAAGAGGGGGAGGGGGAGGGGGAGGAGGTGGAGGGAGGGGGGAGGAGGGGGGGGAGGAGGGGGAAGGGGAGGGGGAGGAGGGGCGAGGAGGAGGAGGGGGATGGGGAGGAGGGGGAGGAGGAGGGAGGAGGGGGAGGGGGAGGGGGCGAGGAAGAGGACGCAGAAGGAGCGAAAAAGTGAAAAAAAAAAAGGAAACTTATACAAGGGCTCAGAAAAAAC
>CAUYLG010074884.1:0-20138 GCA_963573385.1 Cacajao melanocephalus
CAGAAATACCATTTGACCCAGCAATCCCATTACTGGGTATATACCCAAAGGATTATAAATTGTTCTATTATAAAGACACATGCACACGTATGTTCATTGTGGCACTGTTTACAATAGCAAAGACCTGGAACCAACCCAAATACCCATTGATGGATAAAGGAAATATGGCACATATACACCATGGAATACTATGCAGCCATAAAAAGGATGAGTTCATGTCCTTTGCAGGGACATGGATGAATCTGGAAACCATCATTCTCAGCAAACCTATGCAAGAACAGAAAACCAAACACCGCGTGTTCTCACTCATAGGCAGGTGTTGAACAATGAGAATACGTGGACACAGGGAGGGGAACATCACACACTGGGCTCTGTTGTGGGGTGGGGGGCTGGGGAGAAATAGTGGGGGTTAAGGAGATTGAGGAAGGATAACATTGGGAGAAATATCTAATGTAGGTGATGGGGGGGACGGAGGCAGCAAACCACCAAGGCATGTGTATACCTATGTAACAATCCTGCAAGATCTGTACATGTACCCCCTGAACCTAAAGTATAATAATATATATATATATATATATATATATATATATAAAAGAAAACCCTATCACAAGATTGCTATACAGTATACTGAAGAAAATAAAAGTTTTTCTAGTCACTAAAAAAAAAGAAAAAGAAATTAAGCCAATTAATAACCCTACAATCACCTCTAAGTGTTCAAGTGAAAGCATCTCAGGTCTCCCATATTAAATTAAAAGCTAAACATGGGCTGGGCACGGTGGCTCATGCCTGTAATCCCAGCACTTTGGGAGGCTGAGGCAGGTGGATCATGAGGTCAGGAGTTCAAGACCAGCCTGACCAATATGGTGAAACCCCATCTGTACTAAAACTACAAAAATTAGCCAGGCATGGTGGCATGTGCCTGTAGTCCCAGCTACGTGGGAGGCTGAAGCAGGAGAATTGCTTGAACCTGGGAGGCAGAGGTTGCAGTGAGCCAAGATCATGCCACTGCACTCCAGCCTGGGTGACAGAGCGAGACTCTGTCTCAAGAAAAAAAAAAGCTAGACATGATTAAGCTTAGTGAGGAAGGCATGTCAAAAGCCAACACAGGCTGAAAGCTAGTTTTCTTGCAGCAAATAGCTAACTGGTTAATATAAAGGAAATGTTCTTCAAGGAAATTAAAAGTTCTACTCCAGTGAACATACAAGTGATGATAAGAAAGCAAAACAGCCTCATTGATGACATGGAGAAATTATTAGTGGTCTAGACAGAAGATCAAACCAGCCACAAGATTCCCTTAAGCCAAAGCCTAATCCAGAGCAAGGCCCTGACTTCTTCAGTTCTATGAAGGCTGAGAGAGGTGGGGAAGCTGCAGAAGAAAAGCTAGAAGCTAGCAGGGGTCAGCTCACGAGGTTTAGGGTAAGAAGCTATGTCTATAATATAAAAGTCCAAAGTGAAGCAACAAGTACTGATGGAGAAGCTGCAGCAAGTTATACAGAAGATTTAACGAAGATCATTGATGAAGGTGGTGACATTAAACAACAGAGTTTTCAATGGAGATGAAACAGCCTTTTATTGGAAGAAGAGGCCATCTAGGATTTTCATAGCCAGAGAGGAAAAGTCTATGGTGGCTTTGAAGCTTCAAAGGACAGGCTGAGTCTTCTGTTACAGGCTAATAAGAAAGGTAGCTGGTGACTAAGTGGAAGTCAATGCTCATTGACCATTCAGAAAATCCTAGGGCCCTTAAGAACGTTGTGAAATCTACTCTGCCTGTCCTCTAAAAATGGAACCACAAAGCCTGGATTACAGCACATGTGTTTATAACATGATTTACTGAATATATTATGACCACTGTTAAGATCGACTGCTTAGAATAAAATATTTCTTTCAAAATATTGCTGCTTATCGACAATGCATTTAGTCATCCAAAATCTCGAATGGAGATGTACAAGAAGATAAATGTTGTTTTCATGCCTGCTAAGACAATATCCTTTCTGGAGCCCATGGATTAAGGAGTAATTTTGACTTTCAAGCATTATTATTTAACCAATATATCTTATAAGGCAATAGTTGAAAAAATGATTTCTCTGATGAATCTGGGCAAAGTCAACTGAAAACCTTCTGGAAATTATTCACCCTTCTATATGCCATTAAGAACATCTGTGATTCGTGGGAGGAGATCAAAATATCAACATTAACAAGAGTTTGGAAGAAGTTGATTCCAACCCTCGTGGATGACTTGGAGGGGTTCTAGACTTGAGTGAAGGAAGTAACTAAAGATGTGTTAGAAGTAGCAAGAAAATTAGAATTAGAAGTGAAGCCTAAAGATGAGACTGAGTTGCTTCACGCTGATGACAAAACTTGAACCAGTTGCTTTTTATGGATGAGCAAATAAAGTGGTTCTTGAAATGAAAATTTACACCTGGTGAAGATGCTGTGAATATTTTTGAAATGACAACAAAAGATTTCTAGTATGACATAAGCTTAATTGACAGAGCAGTAGCAGGGTTTGAGAGTATGGACTCCAAATTTGAAAGAAGTTCTACTGTGGGTCAGATATTATCAAATAGCATCTCATGTATCAGAGAAATCTTTGGTGGAAGGAAGAGTCAATGTTGAGGCAAACTTCAATGTTTTCTTACTTTAAGAAACTGTCATTTCTACTCCAACATTCAGCAACCACCAACCTGATCAGTGAGCAGTCATCCACATTGAGACAGGACCCTTCCCTAGGAAAAATATTAGGACTCACTGAAGGGTCAGATGACTGTTTGCATTTTTCAGCAATTTAATAAAACATTTTAAAATTAATGTATGCACCTTGTTCTTTTCACCATAAAGCTATTACACCCTTAATAGATGACAGTATAGGATAAACGTAACTTTTATATGCACTGGGAAAGCAAAAAAATTGTGTGCCTTTACTGCAATATTCACTTTATTGTAGTGGTCTGATTAAAACCCCAAATATGTCCAAGGTATTCCTGTAGTGATGGATGCTATAATGGATGTGTTTGCATGGTACTGTGGAAGCACAGGAGACTGTTATTAGTTAGGTTAAGTTCAGCTATTCTGTCATAACAACAACAGCAACAAAAAACCCAGACCTCAGTGGCTGTGAGCATAAAGCTACCTTCCCTCCCTCCCTCCCTCCCTCCCCCCCTTCCTCCCTCCCTTCCCTCCTTCCTTCCCTCCTTCCTTCCTTCCCTTCCTCTTCCTTCCTTCTTTCTTTCTTCCCTTCCTCCCTTTCTCTCTTTCCATTCCCCTTCCCTCCCTCCCTCCTTCCTTCCGTCTTCCCTCTCTCCCTCCCTCCTTCCCTCCCTCCCTTCCCTCCCTCCCTTCTCTTCCCTTTCCTTCCGCTTCCCTCCTTCCCTCCTTCCCTGCTTCCCTCCTTCCCTCCTTCCCTTTTCTTCCCATTCCTTCCTCCTTCCCTTCCTCCCTCCCTCCCTCCCTCCCTCCCTCCTTTCCTTCCTCATTTTCTTCCTTCTCTTTTTCTCTTTTCCCTCACAAGCATTTATTGAGCACCTGCTATGAGCCAGACATTGCATTGGGTGATGGAAATACAACAAGGAACAGCCCCTGTTTCCAAGGAATTAATGGTCTGTACTCCAGATTTTCCCTTTTGACTACATTCTCAAGGGAAGAATATTTGAACTCTTTTCTTCCTTTTTCATTTCTTTTTTTAAAAATACACGTGTTGTTGAAATGTACATCACAAACCCTACAAATCCTAAACTAAACACACTTTTGTAAACAGCACCCAGATGAATAAATGAAACATTTCACACACTCAAAACCCTTATTTGTGCCCTCTCCCAATAATTAATCCCCCTAAGCAGTATTATACGTTATTTAAAAAAAGTTTCACCTTCATAAATAAAATCATACATTTTACAAAAGAGGATTACAATGAAATACCCACAAAAATGGCTTCTTCTGCCCAACCTTGTTTGTGAGATTCATCTGTGTTGTGATAGAAGTAGTTTGTTTCTTTTGATTGCTGTGTAATATTTCCTTGCATGGATGCACCCCAAGATATTTACCCATTCTACTGTTGATGACCTATTAAGTTGTTTCTTCTTTTGACTATTACACATAGTTCTGGTATAACAATCTTATATGTGAAATTTCTAGATTGGGGTAAGCATATGTGTAGCTTTATTAGAAATTTCCAGTTACCCAAAGAGGTTGTACCAGTTCAAATTCTATCCAAGAGGCTGTGAGAGTTCCAGTTGTTCCATGGCCTTCTCAACATTTAGGAATGTCAATTTCTTTTTTATTTTAATTATTCATGTAGGTATCTCATTGTGGTTTTCACTTGCATTTCTCTGATGAGTAATAAAGTTGCTGATCTCATTTGCTTATTGGCCACTTTTACCCTCTTTTGTGAATGACCTCTCCTGCCTATTTTTCTGTTAATTTTTTCATATTTTCTTTTATTAATCGGCAAATGTATTTTCTTGCTTATAAGTTCTGCTGCAGGCTTAACAGGTCCCCAGGGTATCTCCCTTCCACCTGGAGACTCAGGGACCTAAGCTACTTGCATCTTATGGTTGCTCTAATGAAAACATATGGCTTCCAAATCAGTGGGTCCAGGGAAGAAAAAGCTGGAAGGTCTTGCACCAGCATTTAATTGCATTGGTCTGGCAGTTACTCACACCATTTCTGCTCCTAACTGAATGGCCAGAAGTAGCCAGATGTCCCTACTTAATGGGAGGGGATTGGAAAGTGTGGAGGAGCAAGTGGGTAGTCAGTGATTGGCAATGACTCATCATGGGAGGAATTACTCATCTCTGCTTGAGGAGATAGAGAAGGTAAGAAACGTGACAGATTAGCAGGACAGATGCTGGTTTAGCTGAGTCTGGAAAAATGGGTGTGCATTGCTGAAAAAAACAGAATGGCACAAGGACAGAAAAGAAGAGGAGGTGGCATTCCAGGGATAGAAGCCTTAAAATATGGGCAAGCAGAAGGAATTCACAGCTTTTACATTAGTCAAGGGAAATCTGACAGAGGTGTTTGTCTCATGCTGGATCTCAAGAGAGATGCAGGAAGCTCTGGCATTAGCTAGTATTTATTTCACAATATCCAAAGTTCTCATTTCTGTAAACATAAGAAAATTAAGAAAAAGACTGCTCCATATGGAGAGATTGTGAGACTTTTTCTTGAAATGCAAACTATCCAGTATTGTGTAACAAATACACAATACCCTTGGGTCCAAGGCTACAGTTAGTTGTGATTGTGATATTTGCAGCCAAATAGAATGTTCAACTAAAAGCCATTCTTGTGGGCATTCAGGTATATTTACTCATTTCATAAAATCAGTATATAGTAAAATGTATGGTTACAGCATGTTAATAAATGTCTGTTATTTCTATCAGAAGGTAAATTCCCTGGGACAAAGCATCAACTCATACTATTTTGTAAACTCCTGAGTTAGTCAAGCACTGTACTTTGAACAAAGTGGTACACAAGAAAATGTCATTGGATGCAATTTTGTTCTTTTAATTTAATTTTTAAATAACTAAATGAAACTCTTATTTGGGCAGTTGATTCCTTCAGAAAGTGGCTTCCGGTTCAGAATGAGAGGTAGAACATATGTATGTGTGTGTGTGTGTGTGTGTGTGTGTGTGTGTGTTTCTCTTCCTCTTAAGATGCTATTATAAAAAAGGTAAGGGAATAAAAAATATATTCTCTTTCAACCAGAAAGAGAATCTGAGGAGACCCGCCAATGAATGACAGCTTTCTATGTATTTTCTAAAGACAAAACTGGGTGGAGTGATGGTGAATGATGAATCATGGAAAGGAAGACCCACAACTCTGCATCTGCCTATGTGCTCAGTAGGATTCCATGGTGGCTGTGAATTCAGAACACTTTTGAAGGCAGGAGTGGGATGTAAGAGAATTAACTAAGAGTTGAGTCCTCAGAGTAAACAGATAATCTATAAAATGGGGGAAAATAATTCCAAACTATACATCCAACAAAAGTCTAATATCCAGAATCTATAAGGAACTCAAACATGTCAACAAGCAGAAAACAAACAATCCCATTTTGTAAAATGGGCAAAGGACATGAACAGACACTTCTCAAAAGAAGACACACATCTGGGCAAGAAGCATATGAAAAAATGCTCAGTATCAGTAATCATTAGGGAAATGCAAATCAAAACCACAATGAGAAACTTATCACACCAGTCAGAATGGCTCTCATTAAAAAAAAAAAAGAAAAAAAAAAGCAGTTACTGGCAAGGTTGCAGAGAAAAGGGACTTATGCATTGCTGGTGGGAATGTAAATTAGTTCAGCCTCTGTGGAAAGCTGTCTGGAGATTTCTCAAAGAACTTAAAACAGAACTACTATTCAACCCAGCAATTCCATTATTGGGTACATATACAAAGGATTATAAATTGTTCTACCACAAAGACACATGCATGCATATATTTATAGAAGCACTATTTACAATAGCAAAGACATAACATCAATCTAGATGCCCATCAATGGTGGACTGAATAAAGAAAATGTGGTACCTATATGCCACTGAATACTACACAGCTATAAAAAATGAGATTATGTCCTTTATTGCAACATGAATGGAGCTGGAGGCCATAATCCTAAGTGAATTAACACAGGAACAGAAAACCAAACACCACATATTTTTACTTATAAGTGGGAGCTAAATATTGAGTATACATGGACACAAAGAAGGGAACAATAGACACTGGGGTTTATTTGAGGGTGGAGGGTGAGAAAAAGTAAGGATTGAAAAACTGTTGGGTATTATATTGATTACCTGGTTGACAAAATTATCTGTACACCAAATCCCTGCAACAAGCAATTGAGCCATGTAACAAATCTGTACCATGTACCCCTTGAACCTAAAATAAAAGTTGGAAAAAAAGAAAAAAGTGTTGAGCCGTGATGAATTCCTTCCTACCCTTTGAGCACAGAACAGCTAATAAGCAGAATGTTTACCCTCAGGCAAAAAAGCAAAGGTTTCTCCACTAAACAAATCAATTGTCTTTGGAGTAGTTGAGCATCTAATGAGTGCTGGTGTCCCCAGGCTCTGAATTCTGGGGCCCTAGGGGTACAGCTGGTTTCTATCCTGTTCATGCTGGAGTGAAACCTCCCTAGAAAGTGCCTCATTTACAGACACCAAGCTGACAGCCTTGCAATTGCTGTATTAAAAATATAAATGGACAATTGGGTAACAGGCATTTGAGGAGAGTCTGAAATGTAAAGAAAAAGACTAAGGTGAACAAGCAGAAGAAAACGACCCAGGAGGAAGCAAATAATTCAGGAAATAAAAATGTACTTTAAAAAATCCTACTTGATGTCCTCAGAGAGATTTGAGAAGATACAAAATTTATGATAAATAAACTGGATGTTTAAAAAAAGACTATCAGAGAACAAGAAAGATTTCTTGGAAATAAAAAAAAAAAGATATACAAACTACAAAATTCAACAGAAGGTTTAATAGTGAAAGTTGGGGGAATTTCTTATCAAGTGGGACAACAAAACCAAACAAAAAGGAATAGAAATATATGTAAGAAACTGGGAAAATAAAAGTCTATTTAGAAGGCCAACATGCAATTATCAGAAATTCCCAAAGATGGGACTGAAGCAAACACAAGGGGACCAGTTTTTGAAGGAGTATTAGAAGGTTATTTTCTAGGGCTGAAGAAAGAACAAATTTCCTGAAACTGATAAGCAACTTCAGCAAAGTCTCAGGATACAAAATCAATGTGCAGAAATCACAAGCATTCCTATACACCAATAACAGACTTAAAGAGAGCCAAATCAAGAACAAACGGCCATTCACAATTGCTACAAAGAGAATAAAATACCTAGGAATACAACTAACAAAGGATGTAAAGGACCTCTTCAAGGAAAACTACAAAACACTGCTTAAGGAAATAAGAGAGGACACAAACAGATGGAAAAAAATTCCACGCTCATGGTTAGGAAGAATCAATATTGTGAAAATGGCCATACTGCCCAAAGTAATTTATAGATTCAATGCTATCCCCATCAAGCTACCAATGACCTTCTTCACAGAACTGGAAAAAAACACATTAAACTTCATAAGAAACCAAAAGAGAGCCTGCATAGACAAGACAATCCTAAGCAAAAAGAACAAAGCTGGAGGCATCACACTTTCTGACTTCAAACTATACTACAAGTCTACAGTAATCAAAACTGCATGGTACTGGTACCAAAACAGAGATATAGACCAATGGAACAGAACAGAGGCCCTGGAGGAAATGCCACACATCTACAACCATCTGATCTTTGACAAACCTGACAAAAACAAGCAATGGGGAAAGGATTCCTTGTTTAATAAATGGTGTTGGGAAAACTGGAAGCCATGTGCAGAAAGCAGAAACTGGACCCCTTCCTGACACCTTAGATTAAAATTAACTCCAGATGGATTAGAGACTTAAACATAAGACCTAACACCATAAAAACCCTAGAAGAAAACCTAGGCAAAACCATTCAGGACATAGGCAGAGGCAATGACTTCATGACTAAAATGCCAAAAGCATTGGCAACAAAAGCCAAAGCCTGGATTTAAAATACATCTATTGGCAGGGCACGGTGGCTCACACCTGTAATCCTAGCACTTTGGGAGGCTGAGGTGGGCGGATCACAAGATCAAGAGATTGAGACCATCCTGGCCAACATAGTGAAACCCTGTCTCTACTAAAAATACGAAAATTAGCTGGGCATGGTGGTGTGCGCCTGTAGTCCCAGCTACTCAGGTGACTGAGGCAGTAGAATTGCTTGATCCCAGGAGGCGGAGGTTGCAGCGAGCCGAGATTGCGCCACTGCACTCCAGCCTGGCACCTGGTGACAGAGCGAGACTCTGTCTCAAAAAAAAAAAAATCTATTTTCTAGTTGTCCCCTCCTACTCCAAAGTAAGGAGATAAGTATGTTCTGACTGCTGCATTTTATTTTATTTTTTTTGGATGTTCTTATTATGGAGCAAAGGATGTTATACAACGAGGCATATACACCTGCCGTTACAAAGCTCTGCAGACATGTCCCTATGTCTTCCCAACATAAGGACATGTTCTGGCTGGGCATTATTGAACAGACTTAATCTCAAATATTTCCCTCCTTGTTTTCCTCATATTGAGTCTGCAGTGACTGTTTCTCTGGCTTTGTCCACCTCCTTTCTTTCAACTGTTTCAGACTTTTGCAACCTTCTTGCTTGTGGCTCTGTTCTCTATCAGGCCACTTTCTCTGAATACCTATATGATGATGGGCCTGTATTCCACAGTGCAGTGCTATTTCCACATGGGGAGGGGAGGCTTAGACTGAAGTAAGTACCTAACCCCTACATTTGGCTTTAGCATCCAGAGCGTCACTGGTGCAATGCATAATTATCCATGTTGGCCAAGTTTCCTCTTCCAAAAATGTCAGATTCAACATGGCACCCAAAGGAGGTGATTGTCCCAGTGTACTGACTAATGAATACAACTGTATTCCCACAGTGGGGTAATGGAGCGTGGTGGAGGTTGTTGGTTTTATTGGCTCCATGTTTTATTTGTATGCATTATAAAATGCTCTCCCTTGGTATTTGAGACTAGATTTTGCTAAGCTAAATGATTATGTATGCAGATAGCATGAAATATCACGCCCATAATTTCTGTTTTCCACATTAAGTAAAAGTAGACATCTCTCAACACATCTATTCAGACCATGTGGTGCATATTTGGCTCAGATTCATCAATTTCTCACTACAGGGCATGCTCCTGGCAGGAGCATGGGAAGCATGAGGAGCCAGAGACCTTGAGAGTTAGAAGACACTTCCAGTGACCTTCAGAGAAAAGCTGGTCTTCTATTCATGGATGCAGAATTCACCCCTTCCTCTAAGAGATAAAGGTATAACTGGATCCATCTGCTGAACACTCTACAAAGAGTCAGGAGGGGTCTCAGAACCTGGAGAGGGGGGCTCTTTCTTCTCCCTTCCTGGCCCCAATGTATGATGTCCACATGCCCACGCAGAAGAGACTAGGGGGTGTATGTAGAACAGGAGATAAAGAAGGGAAGGGGCTCGGTGTGACCTCTATTAGATGGGAGGGTGGCAGGTACTATTAATACATCAGCTTCCAACATGTGTTTAATATTTTTTCTATTAATTTTGAAAACGCACATGTCACAATACGCATGCATTGTAAAACGTAGAAATATGTTAGCAGTACATTCAAATGCCATGCACAAAGCAAATATTCTTACTAGTTCAATGTATACCTCCTATACATTTTTTTCATGTTATGAAATCTCCTCTGTCTCTTTTTTTTCCTGCAGCATTCTTGCCATTGACACAATGGCTAAATCTGAAGATAGCTGTTTCCCAGTGTTCTCTTTCAGGCAGGCTTCAAGGTTGCATCTTTTGCCAGCAACCTCTTGGTTTTTCAGCACTATGTTCTATTGCTCTTGGGCTCTGTCTGGCATCCTGACAATTCACCAAGACTGAGAGTAGGCAGGGCTGTGCCTAAGGGGACATATGATTATCTTACTGTGAATGGTGTACAAGCTCGGAATTAAAAACAAAAATTGCACGATCATCTAAATAGACACAGAAAAAGCATCTGACAAAATTCAGCATTCCTTTATGATTAAAACCTTCAGCAAAATTGGCATAGAAGGGACATAACCTAATGTAATAAAAGCCATCTATGACAAACCCACAGCCAACATAATACTGAATGGGGAAAAGTTGAAAGCATTCCTCCTGAGAACTGGAACAAGACAAGGATGCCCACTTTCACTACTTTTATTCAACATAGTACTGGAAGTCCTAGCCAGAGCAAACAAACAAGAGAAAGAAAAAATGGGCATCTAAATCGGTAGTGAGGAAGTCAAACTGTCACTGTTTGCTGATGATGTGCTTGTATACCTAGAAAACCCTAAAGACTCCTCTAAAAAGCTTCTAGAACTGATAAATTCAGCAAAGTTTCCAGATACAAAATTAATGTACACAAATCAGTAGCTCTGCTATACACCAACAATGACCAAGCTGAGAATCAAATCAAGACTCGCTTCCTTTTATGATAGCTGCAAAAAAATAAAATACTTAGAAATATACTTAACCAAGGAAGTGAAACAAGAAAAACTGTAAAACACTGCTGAAAGAAATCATAAATGACACAAACAAATGTTGATGGTGATGATGATGATGGTGATGGTAAAGATGATGGTGATGATGGTGCTGATGGTGATGGTGATGGTGATAATGGTGGTGGTGGTGGTCGTGATGGTGATGAGGATAATGGTGATGCTGATGAGGATGATGATGATGATGGTGATGGTGAGGATGGTGATGGTGATGGTGATGATGGTGCTGATGATGATGGTGGTGATGGTGATGATGATGGTGATGGTGATGATGGTGCTGCTGCTGATGGTGATGGTGATGGTGATGATGCTGCTGCTGCTGATGGTGATGGTGATGGTGATGAGGATGATGGTGAAGATAGTGATGGTGATGAGGATGATGGTGCTGATGATGATGGTGATGGTGATGAGGATGATGGTGAAGATATGGTTATGGTGATGATGATGATGGTGATGATGGTGCTGATGGTGATGGTAATGGTGCTAATGATGATGGTGATGATGAGGATGATGGTGATGGCGAGGATAATGGTGATGGTGATGAGATGATGTTGGTGATGGTGATGGTGATGAGGGTGATGGTGCTGATCGTGCTGATGGTGATGGTGATGGTGCTAATGATGATGGTAATGGCGATGAGGATGATGGTGACGATGATGGTGATGGTAATGAGGGTGGTGGCGATGGCAATTACTCAACTGGAATCTAAAGAACTGTATTAAGGCCCACACACACCCTTCTGGACATATTTTTTTCTCTTCTGGCAGTAGCCAAGAACATGTTCAGTGGCTTTTCTTCTGCCTATTATTATACAATAATAGCCAGGCTAATTATTGTAAACAGGCTTATTAGATTTAGTAAAAGTTTTGAACACTAAATAACTTAATTTTTTTCTTTTTACAAAAACAATTCATCTTTTTAACAGAAAATGAAGACGAAATAATCACACTCACACCCTCTCTCATTCTTAGGCAATCTTGCATGCATAATTCTCAAAATTTATATATATTATCTCCCTATACATGTCACCAAATCACATACAAATCACTGAAAGTTGGTGCTTTTCCAGCTTTTCATGTGCATGTTCTACACATTGTCAGTATCTGCAATCATTTATGGACATTCATTATTATTTTTAACCCATTCCCTAGCTTGCTATTATTTGCCCATGTTTAGTTTTTCCAATGTGAGAAATGAATTAGTTATTACTGCAATGTAATGAATGATCCAGCCCCCACATTTGCCATTGACATCAAATATCTAGATGAGAAGGGAGGGGAAAAAAAAGACAGTCTGGTGTGAATGTGCATGCATGTGGTGAGGAAGAGTGAGCTTTCTTAGAGAAGCACTTTATTCGCTCTTTCCTGTATCTCCATATCTAACTGCCAGTTTTCAGGCAGCCTGTTGTTCTCTGGGACCTGGAGGTGGGGCCAGAGGGAGGCGCCTACCAGACTGTATTGTGCTGTTCGCACTCCAGAAGCTCAGCAATTGGGCTTTCCTCTAAATGAGGTGTTATTAAATGAACTCTGTGCTCCTCAGCCGGGATCTGCCTGCCATTTCCCCCTAGTAATGGAGCAAACAAGCCTTAATGAAAAATCATGACCTTAGCAGAGCCTGTGAGCACTGGGCTGCTGTTGAGCCTTTATAACTGATGTGCAGCAGTTACACGTTTCACTCACTGAAACTGGGATGCTGTTGCTGGATGAGGCCAGAGGTTTCCATAGTAACAGGAGTGATGGCAAGCCCTGGGGACCAGGGGTCATATGAGGTTCATGTGGGGAAGAGGAGGGTTCACGTGGTGAGGGGGGAGGAGAGACTCCTGGCACTTTCTGCATTACAAGGGAGGCCGGCACTGGGTGAAACCATCAGGCTGGGAAGCTTGTCTTCCACGCCTTCCTGCCACTCTTCTCCCTCCTCTTCCTTTATAAATCCTGCCCTGCTTGGGCTGCTCAGGAATCCCCACTTGCCACCTGGACCTGGACACAGACCATGGAGCAAGCCTGTCCATGCCTCCTTAGCTATCTCTGCCCTGCTACTTTGCAACATCTTTACAGATTAATGGTGATGAACTGGAAGTACCACTGTGTTAAAGACCTGGAGGGCAAATATTTTCCTTCACAATTTTTATGTTGGACCAAGTGATCTCCACAGATAGGATGCTTCCCCTCAGGGCTGGCATGCAGGTTACCTGGAGAATCCAGCTCTAGCCTTGATTGATATTGAGTGTTTTGAGAATCATGGGACTGGGGCCAGGCTGGGCCAGTGGGACACTGTGACCTGCTGGTGATGTCTCTAGTGTGCAGGAGAGAAGCCGGTGACCATGAGCAGGCTACCTACTAACTTCCTTCAACCCAACTGTGAAACATCAGACAGGAGGGAAGCTGGGCGGTAGAAATCAGCATACACCAGTCGAGATCCTTCATGGTCTGCTTGCATGTGAGGCATTATTTTGATACAACTGTAAACACTCATCTCTTACAGCACGTTCTTGTACCATCTATGTCCTGGGGAATACTGACCCATCAGATGATGAGGGAGAATAACTATGTGTCTCTACAACTCATATCTACTCACATTTTGAGTCTGAAAAGGTGGATTTTTCTTATTTCTGGTCATCTTGATCATTCCCTCAAGTCTTACCTTAAAAGAGTATGTTCTAGAACTTGGTTTTTGGGGGAAGTGCTTCTCCTGTTGCTTTAGCAGCCTCCAGTTAGAGAAAACCCATAGCCTTGCAGCAATAATTTTTCACTCCTCAAGGTCCACTTCTGATTTTCATTACTATTTGGAAGACAGGGCCACCTGTTTCCCCCATTAGACTTAACAAGTGACTTCCAGAATATGGTCTGTTAGAAGTTTAAACATTATTCTCAAATTTAGTTTCTATTCTTTTTACGTCTTTGCCAAAAATGGAGCATGGGTCTGACAAATGGCATTCCTATTTCAAAAATATATTGTTTGGGATGAACTACTGAAAGGCTTGGGGTTGGGGGGCAGGGAGAGGGGAGGCGTAACCAAGCTTGCTGGTGGGTAGGGAAAGGCCATTTCCTGTATTTCTAAGTGTTAGTGACTGTCAGCCAACGTGAAGGAGGCAGCTGACGCCACTGAGGGTGGGCGGGGCCTTTGTACCTTTCCTCTGTGTCCTTAGGTGTGTCAGTTTCCTATTGCTGTTCTGACAAATTTCCACAAACCCAGTGGCTTAAAAAACATGCATTATGGAGGGGCATGGTGGCTCACCTGTTAACCCAGCACTTTGGGAGGCTGAGACAGACAGATCATTTGAGATCAGGAGTTCGAGACCAGCCTGACCAACATGTGAAACCCTGTCTTTACTAAAAATACAAATATTAGCAGGATGTGGTGGTGCATGTCTGTAATCCCAGCTACTCGGGAGGCTGAGCCGGAGAATCACTTGAACCCAGGAGGTGGAGGCTGCAGTGAGCCTAGATTGTGCCACTGCACTCCAGCCTGGGAGACCGAGTGAGACTTTGTTTCTCTCTCTCTCTCTCTCTCTCTCTCTCCATATATATATATATATATATATATATGCCTTTACTGTCTTAGTTTTGGAAGCCAGTAGTCCTAAAATCAAGGTGTCAGCAGAACTGCATTCCTTCTGAGGTCTCCAGAAAAAAATCTGTTTTTTTGACCAGCTTCTAAAAGCCGCCTGCATTCCTTGGCTTGCGGCCTCTTCCTTTGTCTTCAAAGGCAGCAGGGTAGCGTCCTCCAATCGCTCTCTCTGACTCTGACCTCTGCTTCATTGTCACATCTCCTCTCTGTGTCTCTGATCCTCCTACCTCCCTGTTATAATGATCATTGTGATTATATTGGTTCAACTCATGTGATCCAAGATAATTTCCCCATCTCAAGGTCCTTAATCACATTGGTGGATTCCCCTTTGCCTACTGTGGTAACATATTCACAGGTTCCAAGGATTAGAATGTGGGCATCTTTACGGAGGCGTGACTTTGCTCACCACAGTGAGGATCAGGAGTTGCTCCCTGTGGCCTGATCCCAGTGGGGTTGGGAAGCCTGGCAGAGATGTTGCCTATTCTGGGCTATTAGTGGCTGAGCTACTGAATAAAATTCTGCTGTGAATTGAATGACCTAAGGTCACCTTGCAGAAAACAGTAACAGAAACCTTGTATATTTTAAAAGAGAATACAGACAATCAATTCTGTAATTAAAAAGTAAATCGTTTCCATCCCCAATACTAGCAGTGGCCTCCCATGAATTCAGGCAACTAGATCTTTATGAACATTATCAATCCTCACAACAGGCTCTTCAAACATGCAAGTTTTCCAAAATTACAGCTTATGTGATATTTGCCTCAGCAGCTTTCTCTCCTGCTGCAAAGGAAGCTGCTTTTGTCTTGATGTGAGCCCAGCAATGTTTGCATTTCTGTTTTTTGTTCATTTGTTTTTTCCCCAGAATTCCTTCTCTGATATTAGGGCATCTTCTCTGGAAGTTCAGTGAACTGGTCAAAGCAGCTGAGAGATGCACCTGCTGACTCAGTGCTCTCGTCTGCTGTTTCCTTTCCGCTTAAGTCACTCTCAACAAAACAGTGAGAGAGGTTTGATTACCTTCGGAAGTAGCTGGCTCAGGCATGCAATCAGGGCTTAATTGGAAACCCCGAGTGCCAAGTCTGGCCCCTCAGATGAGCAGATTCTCTCCAGGGGAAATGATAAGTATATATTTCTTTGTGGGGGGTCTCTTGAAGCCTCTCTGCACTTAATAACTGAAATCAAAGGCTCCCTGGATGAACCCACCTAGGTAAGAGAAAGCTTTTTCATCTGCATAACACAATTTCAAGCAACTCCCAGCAAACACAATTCATCTCTTTAAAAGACACGGAGAGAGTCTGGCATGGTGGTGCATGCTGTAGTCCTTGCTACTTGGGAAGCAGAGGCAGAAGATCGCTTGAGCCCAGAAGGTTAAGGCTGCAGTGAGCTATGACCATGCCACTGCATTCTAGCCTGGGTAACAGAGTAGAGCCCCATTTCTTAAAAAAAAAAAAAGATACTGAGGGAAAGAGAGGAAACTTCATTTTGAGTATTCTACCCAGAGCTATCAGAACCAGTGCTCAGCAGGTGAGTGAGGTGATGGAGCAAGCCTCTTGGGCAGGACAGGTGAGACTCATCTCAGCTCCCAGAGTTTGTAGCAATGTGCAGGAGGCACGCATTCCAGCTGTCTTCACTTAGGGAGGACTTAAGTTCTCGTTGTCCCTGGGTTTTGTAGCTCCAGGTCTGGGCAGAGGTCTATATCTGCTGCCATCGTGCATTGTACCTTTGTCTTCGTTAGAACTTCATAAGTATGGAATCATCCAGTATGTATTCTTTGAATCTGACTATGTTTGTTTAGCAAGTGTTTATAAGATTCATTTAAGTTGTTGCTTGTATCAAAACTTCATACCCTTTCGCCTTCCTCCCTCCTTCCTTCCTTCCTTTTTCTTTCTTTCTTTTCTTTCTCTCTCTCTCTCTCCCCTGCCTTCCTTCTTTCTCTTTCTTTCTCCCTCTCTCTCTCTTTCTTCCTCCTGAGTTATATTTCCATTGCATGTATGTGTCATTATCAGTTTATCCATTCTCCTCTTTTGTACGTTTGGTTTGTTTCAGTGCTTGACTGTTATAAAGTTGCCATGAACATCCATGTACAAGTCTTCATGGAGGAATACATTTTTATTCCTTTTGGGTAAATTCTTAGGAATGGAATTGGGATTGTATGATAAGTATATATTTAACTTTCTAAGAAACTGCTAAACTGTTTTCAAAAGTGTTAAAACAATGTTACTTTCTCACCAGCAATGTATGAGACCTGCAAATATTCCACATTCTTGCCAATATTTGTTATTGTCTGTATTTTTCACTTTGGCTTTTCTCCTGGCCAAATATCTACAATTGATGCTATAAGAGCCTCCTACTGTGTGTGAGTAGAGGGCCTTGGTTCTGCTTTCCCATTCCACACACTTCCGCAGTGTTCCTGGTTCATGGTCATGTAGCACTGGCTTGGTCGCTTCCTATGACAGGAGGCTTGTTACCACACAAGGCAGCACATCCATTATGAAACTCTAATTGACTACAAAGTCCCCCAGCCAGGATATAAGTGAGTACTGGGCCAATGAAAAAGTGTAGCAGTAGTTCTGCAGGGGCAAAAGGGCAGAGAGGGGGGAACTTGGGAACCGTGAAGGTTGACTTCATTTATCAGTTTTTCCAGTGCCTGATCAGGATCTGTATGTGTTTTACTCTCCTACGTCCCCGTCTTCATTCCTCAGCAGTTGACTGACAGCTTGTCTGAGAGGCTGTGCAAAGAATTCATGTCTGGTGTGAGTGGTGGGCTGGGGCCGGGCTGAACTCAGTGACCACTGAGATTCTTCCTGCTTCCGAGGGCCTTCAGCTTGAGCTTTCTTGCTCCACTTCTGCTCTTCAGAAGCTTTATTCGTGGTCAGACCTAAAAAATATAAAAAGCTAACCCCTGCAAGCGCACCTTCATTGCACATTTGCTCCCCAGAGCTTACAAAGGGTTTATTTAAAGTTGCCCTAGTATTTTCCTCTGCACCATATGATCTAATTCCATCTGGCTTGTTTCCACACTTTCCTCTTTGATTCCCGAGTCCTTGCTTCCACCTTCAGATCCTACTGGGTGAAGTTGATCTGGAATCTCAGAGGCCACAAGGCTGTCTTCTGTAGTAGGGGCCCTAGAAACCCATGTCCCAAACTGTCGGGTTGGCCCTTGGACAGAGAGCCAGGAAATACAGGTCTCTTGTATGTGTGCTGTGTTTGTAATCCGAGAGGCTCTTAAGAATGTTTTATTTATTTTAATAAAGCATTTTAATTTACCTTGGAACAAACAAAAAAATCTAATTTAGAATAAGGAATAAGGTTACCCGAAGAACAACATTCCTCTATCATAGTGATTTCAGTCTTTGAATAACCTCGTTAATTGAATTCAACTATGTGCCTGGGCTGGCAGAGCCAGCGCATAATCCAAGGAGACAATAGCGTAAATTGGATTGCTGGTAGCTCAAGCACACTTCGATCCTGCTGGCCTGTTTCTCTCAAAGGGCATATGGCTCAAGCAAACCCTTCAGCCTTAGCCATGAGTAGAACACCCGGTCAACTAACTAGAAAGGTATTTAACTGTGAGTGTGAATGTTCAGTATAAAAAGTTATTACATATTTCTTTTCATATAAATATTTCAAATAAAATGTATGAGACAAAAATATTGATTGATTGCTAACACAGTTGCTGTTGAAAATCAAGTGAGTTTCAGCCATGCCTAAGAACAGACAGGCCTAGTTCAATCATCCTGTTGGATTAATCACTATGAAGCCAACTTGTAAGCCAATTTGCAAATCACAGGATTTGCATGTCTATCACCAACTATAGTAGAAGGTCCAAATTTCTGGAACATACAGTCTGGCTTTTACTTTTATTTTATTTACTTTTGAGACAGAGTCTTGCTCTGTCACCCAGGCTGGAGTGCAGTGGTATAATCTTGGCTCACTGCAACCTCCACCTCCTAGGTTCAAGGATTCTCATGCCTCTGCCTGCAGAGTAGCTGGGACTATGGGTGCACACCACCACACCTGAATAATTTTTGTATTTTTAGCAGAGGTGGGATTTTCCTTGTTGGTTAGGCTGGTCTTGAACTTCTGGCCTCATATAATCTACCTGCCTTGGCCTCCCGAAGTGCTGGGATTATAGGCGTGAGCCACTATGCCCAGATTAGTCTGACTTTTAAAATGTGGTTACGTCTGCTATTTGAAGTGTATCACCCTGTGTAGTTACAAACCTCAAATCTCACTCTGTTGTTTTTGCTTAAGTTAACTATTTTGGCTGTTAGTACCTCTCATTAACCATCTATGCCTCTTAACCCTCAACATCAATACACTGATTCAGTAAGAAATTATCTTGACATGGCTTGACATAAATAGTGCTAATTATTTTTGCTTTTCATTCTTCCTCAAAAGTCATATCCTGACATTTTGTCCTTTATTTTTTTCTTCTGAAGACAGCCCTGTACATAAAAACAAATTTCCTCTTTGTAGAGAAAGGTAACTTTAAAAATTACTGAGTTTGTTGTTATTTTTTTCTTTTTAAAAACGTTTATTGTAAAATATAGGAGCTCTAGAAAAACAGCACAAAACACATGCCTAGATTACTTACTTACAATGTAAGCGCACTTAAAACCAACACCCAGGTCAAAAATGGTGCTTTTCCAGCCTTCCTAGAGCTTCTTCGTTCCCATCATACCAAATGTCCCTGAAGTAGCTGCTCCTCTGGCTTTCCTTCTTTCTTTCTTTCTTTATTTAAAAGACAAGGTCACACTCTTTTGCCCAGGCTGGAGTACGGTAGCATGATCATAGCTCACTGTAGCCTCAACCTCCTTGGCTCACGTCATCCTCCTGCCTCCTGAGTAGCTGGAATTACAGGCACTTACCACCACTCACAGTAGATTTTTTAATTTTAATTTTTTTTTTTTTTGGTAGAGATGGGGTCTTGCTATTTTGCCCAGGCTGGCCTCAAACTCCTGGCCTCAAGCAATCTCTCTGCCTTGGCCTCCCAAATGCTGGGATTATAGATCTGAGCCACCATGCCTGGACTCCCCTGATTTTTATAGTAATAGTTATCTTGTATTTCTTTACAGTTTTAGCCTCTTGCATGAATCCCTAGACAGGATAGGTTAGTTTCATTGATTTATTTTTCTTATTTGACAGCTTCTTAAGATTTTCAATTCAGAGGATTTCCCTTCGTCATCTCCATTTCCTTTCTCTTCCTTACAGTTAACCTGCTGAGTCACCGGAGCTGTTTCAGCTGTGGACATATCCACTGTCTGGGTTTGCTGAATGCACGCTTACCAGCTGGTCCAGCATGTTGTTCTTGCTTCGTAATCCTGCAGATTGGGAGCTGGATTCTGGGACTTGGTTAGCTTGATCCTGCAGATTGGGAGCTGGATTCTGGGACTTGGTTAGCTTGATCCTGCAGATTGGGAGCTTGGATTCTGGGACTTGGTTAGCTTGATCCTGCAGAT
>CAUYLG010074885.1:0-43533 GCA_963573385.1 Cacajao melanocephalus
TGGGCAGTAGAACAAGAATCCTGTTCTCTCTCCCTCTTTTTCTTCCTCTTTCTTTCTCTCATACATTCTTTTTCTTTCTTTCTTTCACTCTCACTTTCTTTCCTCTCTTTTTCTTTCTTTCAAAATAAATAAATAAATAAATAAATAAAAAGTAATTTTCTCCTGTGGTTCCTGCATTCCGTTCTAAATTGCTTTTAAGGATTAAGGAATTGTACAGAAATAACTAAGAGAAGCAAGGAGACAAATGCATTGAGAGTGGATGGGTTTCTTTTACAGAAATTTTGGGCTCAAAAGAAACTTACAGATGAAAAATAGTCCATGTTTCTTGACCTTTTCACCATCCTCATGATTTTGTTTTTTCAGTTCTGTAATCTGACAAGACCTTTTGGCATTATGATGTCCAGTCTACCAATCACGGTCCAGAAAAGCAATAATATCAACAACTGGCCGCCTTGACTTTAGAGTTTTTTGGTTAAAATTCACTTAGTGCCTCTGGAGGGCTTAGTAGGTATGGGGCACTTTTCTACTTGCTTTCCGAATATATCAACTCATTTAATCCTCGTAGCAAATTTACAAGTTAGGTGGTACTAATTATCTCATTTTCAGTGCTCTATGAGGTTGTGCATTAATTTCCTGAGGCTGCCCTCACACATTACCACAAACTTGGTGACATAAAACAGAAATGTATTCTTGGGAAGTTCTTGAGGCCATACATCGGAAATCAAAGTGTCTGTAGCCTCCTTTCAGACTCTAAGCAAGATTCTCTTACTTGTCTATTCTTCTGGGGGGTGCTGGCGTTCTTGGCTTGTGATCGCATCGCTCCATTCTCCGCTTCCATCTTCACACGTCTTTCTTCTCTAGGACGTGTCTTTTTCTCTTCTGTTTCAAATCTCCCTCTGTTTTTCTCTTATAAGGAAACGTGTCACTGGGTCCATATGAATAATCCAGGATGATCTCTTCATCTCAAAATCCTCAATTACATTTGCAAAGACACTTTTTCCAATTAAAGTAACAGTTACAGACTTTGGGATTAGTATGTAGACATATATTTTGGGGGGGCTACAATTCATCCTATTACAGGTAAGTACTAATATTACCCACTTTTACAGACAAGGAAACTTTAAGTCTTTCTATTCCTGGTCCCCGTGTTATTATTCCACAACAGAGACATGACGTTAAAAAATTATATGGTTGTGGTATTTGAAAAGTTCAGACTCTTGATCGGAAAGACAAATTCTCAAAAAAAAATACTAATGCAGATTTTTAAACTTTATATTGTTATCAAGGGATGGCTCCGAAAGATCAGACAACTTGTAATGATCTGTTGCAGAGGAAGCAACAGCAGCTCTTATCTTTATTTATTGGTTTTGAGACGGTAATAAACTACATGTATGAATGTTTGCATTATTATTTAGGAAACTCAGAATGTTAAACTTAAGATACAGTGCCTAACCTGAAATAGGTTATTTCACAACATTTCTATCCCACACTGTTAACGAAACAACCTTTTTTATCAGAGGCAAAGATGAATCTGCTAAATGATTTTCTTAACTTCTCTGGCTTAACCTGTCTGCAGCTCAGCTAGTTTGGGCTGCCCTAGGCCATGTGACCATCCTATTCAATCTCAGATATGTGACAAAGATGTTTAAATGTTACAGATCTTCTGGACTCCCACTTTGTACTTAACTTTTGATTTAGGGGGCACAATTTGAAGGTCAGGCTGGACAGATGTGTACCAATAGCTGCTAACCTTCTACTCATTAGATCTCTCAGTTTTTACAACACCAATTGGTAGTCTCTTGTGATCTAGTTCCTTCTGAATTATTAGTCACTCAATAACAGGTACATACTATTTATATGTACATATCTCTGTGTGTGTATATATATATATATATATCTGTGTGTATGTGTATATATATATATATTTAGACATCCAAATGTATATATATAAATATATATACACACACATATGTATATACTTACAACACTAATTGGTAGTCCTTTATGTTCTAGTTCCTTTCTGAACCATTAGTCACTCAATAACAGGTACGTACTATTTATATGTATATATATATACACACACACATATGTATATCTGTTATATATATAATACATATACACATGTAAAGGTATATAAGTGTATAAGGGCATATAAATATAACCTATATACCTATAATATATATATAAAGGTCTACTATATACCTATATAGCTATAGTATATACCTTTATATATAAAGATATACTATATACCCTATTTACATGTAAATATACCTTTAGTATACAGTATGCCTTTGTAGAGTATAAAGGTATACTATTTATATGTACTTTTATATGTATTTATAAAGGTATATAGTATGAACTTTTATATATATATATATATATATAATGTATATATGGTTTTTTTTTTTTGAGATGGAGTCTTGCTCTGCTGCCCAGGATGGAGTGCAGTAGTGTGATCTCAACTCACTGCAACCTCCACTTCCTGGGTTCAAGCAATTATCCTGCCTCAGACTCCCAAGTAGCTGGGATTATAGGCTTGTGAAACCATGCCCAGCTAATTTTTGTATTTTTTTTTTTCAGTAGAGATGGGGTTTCACCATGTTAGCCAGGCTGGTCTCAAACTCCTGACCTCAAGTGATCCACCCTCCTCAGCCTCTCAAAGTGCTGGGATTACAAGCATGAGTCACTGTGCCCAGCCTATATGTATTTATATGTGTGTGTATATATAAATAATATGTACCTTTATATGTATTTATGTACATATAAAAAGTATGTACTATATAAATAGTATGTACATATATACATACACATATGTACCTGTTATTGAGTGACTAATGATTCAGAAAGGAACTCCAGCAGAAGGGCCTGCCAATTATTGTTGCAGGTATATACAATAAACAGTTTTACTGAGAAATAATTGACATTCAATAAATTTACATATTTAAAGTGTACAATTTTGTAAGTTTTTACATAGCTAACCCCCCATGAAACCATCACCATAAACAAGACAATGAACACATCTATCATCCCTAAAAGTTTCCTCATTTCTCTTTGTAATCTTTCTCTACTCCCACCCTACTTTGCTCATAAGCAACCACTGATCTGTTTTCCTTTCTTTAGTTAACATTTTCTAGAAATTTACATAAATGGTTTCATAGACTATGTGCTCTTTCTTTTCTTTCTTTTTTTTTTTGTTGGTCTATAAGGAAACTTGTCATTGGGTCCATATGAATAATCCAGGATGATCTCTTCATCTCAAAATCCTTAACTTAATTACATCTGCAAAGACCCTTTTTCCAAATAACAGTCACAGATTTTGGGATTAGTATGCGCATATCTACTTTGAGGGGGCCACCATTCAACATTTGTAAAAGAATTACAAAAAGTAGTAATTTTTTTTTTTTTTTTTTGAGATGGAGTCTATCTATTTCACCCAGCCTAGAGTTAAATGGCACGATCTCAGCTCACTGCAACCTCCGCCTCCCAGGTTCACATGATTCTCCTGCCTCAGCCTCCTGAGTAGGTGGGACTACAGGCATGTACCACCATACCTGGCTAATTTTTGTATTTTTAGTAGAGACGAGGTTTTGTCACGTCGACCAGCTGGTCTCGAACTCCTGACCTCAAGTGATCTGCCTGACTTGGCCTCCCAGAGTGCTGGGATTATAGATAGGTGTGAGCCACTGCGCCTGGCCACGTTCCTTGTTCTAATTGCCCCAGAGGATGATCTGGCCTCCTGACTTTCCTGTATTTGAGCTAAAACATTGCCTCTTATTTGGAAAGCAGGTGGAATTGGAAGGAAAAAAAAAGGCATGGGAAGGCTTCAGGAGACGATGATGCATGAACTCTGTCGGGAAGGATGAGTGGAGGTTATCAAGGCAGAGGAGACATCAGGGGAGGAAATAGCATCTGTAAAAAGTCAGGAGGTTGTGAGGAGACAGGGTACCTTCCAGAAACTAGAGGAGTTCTGTTCAATTAAAGGGCAGGATGCACAAGAAGTCACTGGGCATGCACAATGCTTAGCACTTTGAAAACCCTCAATAATAACAGTAACAGTTATTAGTATTGTTTTTAGTAGTGACGAGGTTATTTCTCATCTATTATTCCTATATGGAGAATGGCAGAGGAATAAGAGTTATGCTGAAGTCAGAATACAAAAGACCCAGGCCAAGCACAGTGGCTCACGCCCATAATCCTAGCACTTTGGGAGGCTGAGGTGCGCAGATCACTTGAGGTCAGGAGTTCAAGACCAGCCTGGCCAACGTGGTGAAACCCTGTCTCTACTGAAAATACAACAATCAGTCAGGCATGGTGACGCACGCCTGTAGTCCCAGCCCCTCAGGAGGCTGAGGAGGAGAATCGCTTGAATTCTGGAGGTGGAGGTTGCAGTGAGCCAAGGTCGTGCCACTGCACTGCAATCTAGGCAACAGAATGAGACTCTGTCTTTAAAAAAAAAAGAAAAAAATCACTAGAACCAGAAACACACTGAAACAATGTGTTTTAAAAATATTATAAAGACCTAGTCTGCCATTCTAAGGAGTTTGGATTGTAATATCCGAGTGAGTTAGAAGGAAACACCACGCTGTGAGTTCAAATTATGAGTCCTTTATTCAGCCGGCAACCGAGAGTCAGCTAACGCTCAAAATCTCTCGGCCCCGAGGAAGGGGCTTGATTTCCCTTTATACCTTGATTTAGGTAGGGGAGGGGGCAGCCTAGCTGAAGTGGAATTTTACAGAAGCGGAACAAGCAAGTTAGTAGGAGGAGGCTGGTAACCACGGGGGGCAGGAGGTTCCCAGGATTGTTGGTTGCTAAGGATATTTCCATACAATCACTAAGAGGGGTAGCAGGGGGAACTTTCCATACAATCAATCACCAAGGAAGGTATTCACAATAGCAGATAGACTTGCTAAGCAGGTTGGGGTTGCAATGGTTGCAGATGCTGTGAACAGTGTGAACCACTCTTAAGGGTTCAGAGCTTTGAGTGCAGCGTGGCCCAGTAATGCACCTGAGGGGCAAGGCCCGAGAGAGCTTGTCAGGTTTGCAGCTAAGTCAGAGTCAGTTAGGCTAACTCAGGTTAGGTTATTACAGGATCTTATCCTGAAAGGTTCTAGGGAAACTCCTTTTTTTTTTTTTTGAGATGGAGTCTTGCTCAGCCACTCAGGCTGGAGTGCAGTGGCATGATCTTGGCTCGCTGCAACCACTGTCTCCTGGATTCAAGCGATTCTCCCATCTCAGCCTCCTGAGTAGCTGGGATTACAGGCACCCACCATCATGCCCAGCTAAGTTTTGTATTTTAGTAGAGACGGGGTTTCTCCATGTTGGCCAGGCTGGTCTTGAACTCCTGACCTCAGGTGATCCATCTGCCTCGACCTCCCAAAATGTTGGGATTACAGGCGTGAGCCACTCCGCCTGGCCTGAAACTCCTTGTTTCTAAATACATCTCTCTGACTGCAGTGGAAAGATCACTCAGACGAGTTTGAAGCTTCAGGCAGAAGTTGAATATTTATTTAAGCAGCTTAGAACACATCTCTTTGATTTTTTCTGTTCTGACTCATTAAACCTGGGAGAGGAGGTTAACTGTGTCATAATTCACAGTGGAGGAACTGTTATTCCCCAAAAAGTGAAGAAGGGTTGACCAAGTCAAGCAACAGTTAGCTAGCAAGTTTATGGACATACTATGTAGGAAAGCTGGCATTGCAAATGAACAGTTCTGTTTCATCAGTAAAACAGACATAGGTGTCTCGCTGCTAGCTGATGCAAACCTAGGCAATGCTTTCCATTTCCTAAATGGCTCAACTATTTGGCCTTGTGAGGGGGAAGAAGAAGGCAGAAACCATTGCAGGTGAACTATGACATATTGTATCTCCCTCTCTCCCTACTTTAGTATGAGTCAGAACGGAAAAAAATCAAAGAGATGCGTTCCAAGCTGCTTTAATAAATATTCATGCCTAGGTGTTTTCATAAAACATACATGAAAGCAACCAAGGGCAGTGTTTCATGTATAATCAAAAGGATTTGGCACCTACGGCTGAAATAGTACAATGTCAGAGGAGAGGAGGAAATGAATATGAATAGTACAGTATCAGAGGAGAGGAGGGTTGATCTTGACAGGCAGCAAGATCATGCCTACATACAATGTGGAAACTGCTGACACGGATTAGGTTTCTAAAGGCTTTCTCCACTCTAAAGGAAGGGGGAGCCCAAAGGGTGAAGCTCCTAATCCCACGACAGAATGAGCCCTGCCTGCAAGTTTCATCTTTAAAGCCCCTTCACTTGGCCAGGAGAGGAGGCAGGGGTGGAATTATCAGCCTTTATGACATCTAAAGCTGTCCTAAGTAGTCTGGAGCCACTTGGGCCATAGCCACAACTACTTAATATTCCGTCATGTGGATGTGGCATAATTTTATAATCTCCAGTTGTTGGCAGTTGCATTTAAAAAAATATTTGCGTGCTGGGAGGTGGCTAATCCCAGCACTTAGGGAGGCTGAGGCAGGCAGATCACTTGAGGTCAGGAGTTCAAGACTAGCCTGGCCAACATGATGAAACCCTGTCTCCATTAAAAATACAAAAATTAGCTGGTTGTGGTGGCAGGCACCTATAATCCCAGCTACTTAGGATGCTGAGGCAGGAGAATCACAACCTCACTGTGGAGATTGCAGTGAGCGGAGATCATGCCACCTCACTCCGGCCTGGGTAACAGAGTGAGACTCCCTCTCAAGAAAAAAAAAAGCAATCTGTGTGCCAGAAAAATTAATATCTAATTGTGCTATTACAGGAACTAGTATAAATCAGCTTGGGAGGAGTCTTATCAGTTAGGCTTAAACCTTCAAATTTATAATCTGTAGGTAGTGACCTATTCCAAAGATCTCCCTGGGCAGAGGGCTGTGGGGGTCAAAAAATGTTGGGAATATCTCCCACAGGACTGAATAATTAGCCTTGATTTGCAGGCGCCTAATAACATTTGTGAGCTCAGAGGACAGGCTCTCAATTAAGCATGAGAAAATGCCAGTAAACCGTGAGTAAAATGCCTCTAATTGCTGTAAGGGTGGAACAAGGTGATTGAGCTAAGTGTTTATTGCCCCGTAAAGTATTCTAGGGCAGTGTACATCCCTCTTCGGGCACCGTCTCTGAGGAGTAAGGTTGATCAGCAAGAAATCAGCACCTAACAGACCCCTCCTCGGCCAAACATCACACCAACTGGCTCTTCAGTTTCTTTCCTTCTCTGTGTGGCCTTAGTAGTAAAAACCATTTTTTTGCAAGTGTTTTTGTTTTTATTATATTGATGGGTTTGATGAATACTGCAAGCAACTTTCCATGTGAGGAAAGAAAAAGAGGATAAGCTCAATGGGATCACTGATTACTCTAGAGACTTTGGAAGAGTACTGTCTGTTACTGAAATCAAGCCCTGGAAGTTGGGACCAGCTGCTTAACACTGCAGACAATTCCTTTGCAAGGAAGTAGGTGTGAACATCTGGGGCGTGGAGAGGGTAACGGAACCCACATTGACTAGACATCTGTGCCAGGTATGTGTTAGCTGCTTTTCACTTTATTCTAGTTTGTTCTTTGGTCTTACTTCCTTTTTTTTTTTTTTTTTTTTTCTGATGGAGTCTCACTCTGTTGCCCAGGCTGGAGTGCAGGGGCATGACTCTTGGCTCACTGCAACCTCTACCTCCCGGATTCAAGCAATTCTCCTGTCTTAGCCTCCTGAGTAGCTGGGATTACAGGTGTGCACAACCACACCCTACTAATTTTTTTATTTTTGATAGAGATGGGATTTCACCATGTTGGCCAGGCTGGTCTTGAACTCCTGATCTCAGGTGATCCACTCGCCTTGGCCTCTCAAAGTGTGGGGATTCAAGAATCGCTTGAACCTGGAGGCGGAGGTTGCAGTGAGCTGATATTGCACCACTACATTCCAGCCTGGGCAACAAGAGTGGCACTCTGTCTCAAAAATAAATAAATAAATAGAAAATTGGTACTTATTGCCTTTTGAAATATAATGTATTTTAATGTAAGTTTACATAATTTAATTTAATTTTGTTTTTAGAGACAGGGTCTCCCTTCATTGCCCAGGCTGGAGAGCAGTGGTGCAATCATAGCTCACTGCAGCCTCAAACTCCTAGGCTCAAGTGTTCCTCCCACCTCAGCCTCCCCAAATACTGGAATTACAGCCATGAGTCATTGCACGCAGCCTAATTTAATTAGAAAAGTATATTTTTAAAATATTTTGTTTCCATAGGTTTTTGGGGTATAGGTGGTATTCGTTATGAGTAGGTTCTTCAGTGGTGATTTATGAGATTTTGATGCACCCATCACCCAAGCAGTATACACTGCACCCAATTTGTAGTCTTTTATCCCTCAGCCCCTTCCTGCCCTTACCCCTGAGTCTCCAAAGTCCATTGTATCCTTCTTATGCCTTTGCATTCTCATCGCTTAGCTCCTGCTTATAAGTGAGAACATATGTTTGGTTTTCTATTCTTGAGTTACTTCACTTAGAATAATGGTCTCCAACTCCATCCAGGTTGTTGTGAATGCCATTAATTAATTCCTTTTTATGGCTGAGTAGTATTCCATCATATATATTATGCCACAGTTTCTTTATCCACTTATTGATTGATGGGCATTTGGGCTAGTTCCACATTTTTGCAATTGCAAATTGTGCTCTGATTTAATTTTAAATAACAGCTGTGTTTAATAATTGACTTAGAACATTCAGCGTTTGGCTCCTGGTGTGAGCCAGCTGCAACAGTGCATTCATCTTTATCAACTTAGACATTTGATAATACTTCAGTTGTCTATTGCTGTGCAACAAACCACCTCAAAACTTATTGGCTTAACACAACTGTGATTTCCTTTTTCTTTGTTTCTTTTCTTCTTTTTTTTTTTTCTTTTTTTAACAGTTCTGCAGTTCTGTGAGTTGACTGGGCTCAGCTGAATGGTTCTTCTGCTCTGCATGGCGTAGGCAAAGTCTCTCATGGTTGCATTGAGCTGAAGCTCAGCTTGGGTAGAACATCCAAGATGGCTTCTCATCCATCAGGGCATCTCTCCACATGGCCTGTTATCATTCAGTACTCTAGCTTGGGCTTCTTCATATGATGCTGGCATCTAAGAAAGGAATGTTCCACTGGGCACGGTGGCTCACACCTGTAATCCCAGGACTTAGGGAGGTTAAGGAGAACGGAACACTTGAGGTCGAAAATTCCAGACCAGCCTGGCCTGCACAGTGAAACCAGACTCTACTAAAAATACAAAAAATTAGCCTGGCATGGTGGCACGCACCTGTAGTCTCAGCTACTTGGGAGGCTGAGGCAGGAGAATCGCTTGAACCTGGGGTGCGGAGGTTGCAGGGAGCTGAGATTGTTCTACTGCACTCCATCCTGGGTGACAGAGCAAAACTCTGTCTCAAAAAAACCCCAAAAAACAAAAAACCCAAACAAACAAACAAACTCAGTGGTTCTTAACTGGGGTGATTTTGCCTTTCCCCTCAAACCCCCCACAGAGGACATTTGGCAATGTCTGCAGACATTTTTGGTTGTTATACCTGGGGAAGAGGTGCTATTGTCATATGGTGGCCATGGATGCTGCTAATTATTTTACCATGCAAAGGACAGCCCCTCACAAGCAAAATCTATCAACTCAAAACGTCAACAGTGACCAAGTTGAGAAAGTCTGCACATAACCTGACACATGCACCATTTTGGCTGTTTAGCACATATACTTTCTGTTTCCAACACATTTTCCCCTGCCGCTTTTGACAGCATGTACAAGGTACAAAATTCTCTTAGCGCTCTCTAAATGTGTGTTCAGCCTATTTGGCTTGGCTTCAAACAAACATGACAGATGTAGCATTTTTGGCTCAAATGCCTTGCCAGTCAAGCATATGCATGTTTGCACATCACGTCTGCAGTGACAGCAATAATATTCTGTGACTAAAAGAGTTTCACATTCAAATTTCACTAAAACATCTCAAATTATTTGAGTTTTCCTCTTAGTCTTTTGGCTCTCAGGGGTTTTTGTGCCTCTCTTCGCTCTCTTCTTCAGGTAAACAGTTCTCTCCTGTTCCTCACGATACCAAGGTTACATTTGCCCTCTTTTTATAAAGGGATCCCCATTTATTGGCTCAATACTTTTTTTTTTGAGACGGAGTTTCACTCTTGTTGCCCAGGGTGGAGTGCAATGGCGTAATCTCGGCTTACCGCAACCTCTGCCTCCTGGGTTCAAGCGATTCTCCTGCCTCAGCTTCCCAAGTAGCTGGGATTACAGGCATGTGTCGCCATGCCCAGCTAATCTGTATTTAGTAGAGAAGGGGTTTCGCCATGTTAGTCAGGCTGGTCTCGAACTCCTGACCTCGTGATCTGCCACCACATCCAGTTTTTAAATTCTTTTTTACTTGTGTGTGTGTTC
The DNA here is from genome assembly GCA_963573385.1 of Cacajao melanocephalus. Classification (NCBI taxonomy): domain Eukaryota; kingdom Metazoa; phylum Chordata; class Mammalia; order Primates; family Pitheciidae; genus Cacajao; species Cacajao melanocephalus. The sequence continues at coordinate 10,405 of CAUYLG010074885.1, forward strand.
TTCCTCTTCTTTCTTACATGAAAAGTAACATATTATATACTATTTTACACTTTGCTTTTTTCACTTACTAGGGTATCTGACATTTTTGTACACTATTTTATACTGTTACAAGTTTATCAAGGTAAACTACTAAAATTGACATTGTTGAGTTAAAGTGTAAATGTATGTATTGTTTCTATTGTTATAAATTTCCTATTGCGCTATTTTTTGCCAATCTGATAGGTGAGAAATAGTATCTCAATATGATTTTAATTTGCATTTCTCATATTATGGGAAAATTTGAGTATCTTTTAATGTTTTAAGGTAATTTAATATTGTTTGTGAATTAACTGTTTCTGTGTTTTGTCTGTTTTTCTATAAGGTTTTTGGTCTTTCCTCTCCTCATTTTTTATAAGTTCTTATATACTTGGTTATTTTAGTGTTTTATCTGTGATACATCTTAGAAATATTTTCTCCCACTTTGTCATTTACCTCTGACTATGTGATGTTTTTGGTCATGCAAACACATTTTATTTTTACGTCGTTGAATCTGTGTTTTATTTTATCACATTTGAATTTTTTTTTGAAATGGAGTTTCACTCTTGTTGTCCAGGCTGGAGTGCAATGGTGCCATCTTGGCTCACTGCAACCTCCGCCACCCGGGTTCAAGAGATTCTCCTGCCTCAGCCTCCCGAGTAGCTGGGATTACAGGCACGCGCCACCACGCCCAGCTAATTTTGTATTACATTTGAATTTTTATGCACTCTATTATATTCAGAACTTTCCCGAGGGCTGTCCACCATTGTGAACGGTCATGTAACCAATGCCAGTCAATTCGGGTGGTGGTGTTTGAGTCACAAATACAATACATGGATATTTGTTGGCATTTATAGCTCTCAACTTACCATGACTCTGTAACTTGGAAGCACCAGACTTTTTCATTATGTTTGCTAATATAGTTGTGCCTGAGCATTAATATTAAAATGTATATTATAGTAGAAGTTAATTTCCTTTTTTTCCCTTTATATTACAATTAGAACTTTATATTTATTTTATTGGAGTTATAATTTATAACCTACGGTTTTCGTTGTGGGACTGGATAGCAAATATTTAAAAAGAGAGTGTTTGGCCTGATAGGGTTGAGCACCACTCCTCTAGGGGAAGCGTGTTCCGGGCTAAAGGTTCAGTAATCACATGAATTGCCTTGGGCTGTCCAATGCAGGGAGGGTATTGAGGCTGGAGCAGAGTGACAAAGGCAAGAATGAGAGGTCACAGAAATTGCCAGAGTTCACATCATATAGGCCCTGGAAGGTCGTAGTTAGAACTTTCCATCATGCTTTCCACTCTAGCTAGAATAAAATGCAATGTGGCTTTAAGCAAGAAAGTGACAGGATCTTATTTAGGCTCCTGTGTGATTACAGACTGCAGAGGGCACAATGGAAGCAGGGAGGCCAATTGGAAGTCCACTGCGGAAGTCCAGGCAATGAGGCTAGGTGCGGCGGCTCATACCTGTAATCCCATGCTTTGGGAGGCTGAGGCAGGTGGATCACCTGAGGTCAGGAGTTTGAGACCAGCCTGATCAATATGGTGAAACCCTGTCTCTACTAAAAATACAAAAATTAGCGGGGCTGTGGTGGTGCGCACCTGTAATTCCCGCTACTCAGGAGGCTGAGGTGGAGGAATTGCTTGAACCCGGGAGGTGGAGGTTGCACTGAGCCAAGATTGTACCACTGCATTCTAGCCTGGGCAACAGAGGGAGACCTGGTCTCCAAAAAAAAAAAAAAAAAAAAAAAATTCCAGGCATGGGCATGATAGTAGGTTGGGCCAGGGGATAGCTCAGTGGAAAAGTTGGGAAGTGGCTGCATTTGGGATATATTTTGAAGGTGGGGAGGCCAGGATTTTCTCATGAAATTTATTTAGTCTTGTGTGAGGAGCCATAAAATCCAGGCTCTACCTGTGCAGAACTTATACTCTAGAGGAGGAGACAGCTACCACACACACAGATAGTTATCAAACCATGAGCTAAGTGCAATGCTGGTGATTTGTGCAGGGTATTTTAGGAGTTCAGAGAAGTTGGCAGTGGGTATTTAACCTAGCCTGGGTGGTGGTGATTGGGATAAGGGTAGGGGAAAGTTCTAGGATGAATCATAATTCATTTCAGTCAATAAGTCTTTATTGAGCACCTACTATGTACTAGGCACAGTTCTAGGCACTGGGGACACAAAAGTAATCAAAACAAAGTTCCTGTTCTCATGAACCTCACATTCTAGAGGACACAATCTGAGAACCTCTTCCTGTTTTGTTTAGTTTATCTCTAGAGACAGAGTCTTGCTCTATTGCTGAGGCTGGAGTGCAGTGTTGTGATCATGGCTCACTACAGCCTCGATCTCCTGGGCTCAGATGATCCTCCCACTTCAGCCTCCCAAGTAGCTGGGACTACAGGCACATACCACAGTGCTTGGCTAGTTTTAAAAAATTCTTTTTTGTAGAGATGGGGTCTTGATATATTGCCCAGGTTGGCTCTTTCTGTTTTTGGTGAGAGAAATTAAGACTTTTATTTTTATTTATTTATTTGTTTTGAGATGGAGTCTCACTCTGTCACCCAGGCTGGAATACAGTGGCGTGATCTCAGCTCACTACAACCACTGCCTCCCAGGTTGAAGTGATTCTCTTGCCTCAGCCTCCCAAGTTGCTGGGATTACAGGTATATGCCACCACGCCCAACAGATTTTTTGTATTTTTAGTAGAGACAGGGTTTTGTCACGTTGGCCAGGCTGGTCTTGAACTCCTGACCTCAAGTGATCCACTGCCTCAGCCTCCGAAAGTACTGGGATTGCAGGCATGAACCATCAAGCCCTGCCAGGAATGAGACTTTCAGCGGCTGGTCCTAAATCCAACAAGCTGAAGGTACCTACCCACATTTGTAATTCAAAATGAGAAACAACACTAAAGTTCAAAACACAAATGAGAGAAAGTCTATTTTAGGGTTTCTGACTGCGAAATCCTGGATATGTTCACAGAGCCCCTGCTTTGCTGGTTTCCTAAGCTGTTTGTGATTTGCCAGTAGATGTGACGAGGATTGGTTATCTGGTCTGTGGTTGGGGAAGAGCCAGCAGTGGTCCCTAAGTGGAAACAGGAACCTGATTGGGTCCTTGGCCAGAGAGGGTGGGGACCTGAGCCTCCTGCAACTCTGTCCGGATTGCTTTGAACTTGAATTAGGGTTTAGCACCTTCGTTTGTGAAACTAAGGGGTGTATACAGAAGGGTTCTATGTAGGGATGGTATAAAAGTCACTGAGGACACTACACCTTACAAATCTCACCAAACCTTAGCAAATCTTAATGACTGGGCTTCAGCTCAGTTTAAGAGCTCAGGGCAACATGCTGCTGAAGCCAGAGGAATTTTTTTTTTTTTTTTTTTTTTCCCCGACAGTGTCTCACTCTGTCACCAGGCTGGAGTGCAGTGGTGAGATCTTGGCTCACTGCAACCTCCGCCTCTCGGGTTCAAGCGATTGTCCTGCCTCAGCCTCCCAAGTAGCTGGGATTACAGGCACGGGCCACCACATCCAGCTAATTTTTGTATTTTTAGTAGAGATGGGGTTTCAGCATGTTGGCCAGGATGGTCTTGATCTCTTGACCTTGTGATCTGCCCGCCTCAGCCTCCCAAAGTGTTGGGATTACAGGTGTGAGCCACTGTGCCTGGCCTTTTTTTTTTTTAAGATGGAGTTTCATTTTTGTTGCCCAAGCTGGAGTGCAGTGATACGATTTCTACTCACTGCAACCTCCGCCTCCCGGCTTCAAGCAATTTTCCCGCGTCAGCCTCCCGAGTAGCTGGGATTATAGGTGCACACCACCATGCTCACCTAATTTTTGTTTTTAGTAGAGACAGGGTTTCACCATGTTGGCCAAGCTGGTCTCGAACTTCTGATCTCAGGTGATCCACCTGCCTTGGCCTCCCAAAGTACTGGGATTACAGGCGTGAGCCACTGTGCCCAGCCCAGAGTCACCTTTCTAAGGTGAAAAGCAAGATGGCAATATGAAGTACGTGGGCAGATCTGGATTTTGTTGGGCTTAAAGTCTGTACAGTTTGGAGGACCCACTTCAAGAAACATCACATAAAATTATGAAAGTGGGCTGGGCATGGTGACTCCTATCTGTAATCCCAGCACTTTGGGAGACCGAGGTGGGGAGGTCACTTGAGGCCAGGAGTTGGAGACCAGCCTGGCCAACATTGTAAAACTCTGTCTCTACTAAAAATATAAAAATTAGCTGGGCTTGGTGGCGGGTGCCTGTAATCCCAGCTACATGGGAGACTGAAGCACAAGCATCGGTTGAACCCGAGGCAGAAGTTGCAGCCAGACGAGATTGTGCCATTGCACTCCAGCCTGGGCAACCTGGGCAACAGAGCAAAAACTCTGTCTCCAAAAAAAAAAAAAAATACACAGTTTTACATAGAGCCTTGTAAAGGCCTGTGCAAGTAAGGGGCCCTATAGCCTAAGTTTGATTCGGTTCACAAGCACACCATCTCTGGGAGGAAGAGTCATTGAGCTGTTAATTTTTTTTTTTTTGAGACAGAGTCTTGCTCTTGTCGCCCAGGCTGGAGTGCAATGGCATAATCTCAGCTCACTGCAATCTCCGCCTCCTGGGTTCAAGCGATTCTCATCTCAGGCACCCACCACCACGCCTAACTAATTTTCGTATTTTTAGTAGAGATGGGGTTTTACCATGTTGGTCAGGCTGGTCTCCAACTCCTGACCTCAAGTGATCCACCTGCCTTGGCCTCCCAAAGTACTGGGATTACAGGCGTGAGCCACTGCGCCTGGCCAAGATAGTAACATTTTCATCTCCATCTCTTCTTTTCAGTAGGAATCCTCCTTCCTTTAAGTCTTCCTCTAATTATCCTGTTCCTTTCGAAGAAACAACATGCTCCTAAAGTTTTTAACAACAGAATTCATAGTCTTATTAACATTTTGGTTAACAGCTGTTTCTTGAATATTGCCTCATGTCTTTGCAATGGCTCAGGGTCCTGGTTAGTATGCCTTCCTCCAGATGTGTCATCAATTGAAGGCCTCGTGCCTGTATTTTAATTCTAGGGAATGTCCACATCACAAGTGATGATATCGGTCTTAGATCAACTGATAAGAGTCCTGAATTTAAACACAGCTCACATTCTAACACGGACATTAGCTCGAAAGATTTTTCTTTGATTCAGAAGGAAGGCATTTTAGATTCTCACAGGCCTTCTACAAGGCATATCTTGAATGAATATCATTAGCTACTGTTCTGATCATGAGTATAAACTATGAGTCGATAAATATAAATTATGAATATCAATTACTATTTCTTGGATTACTGCTATTCTAATAATTTTGATTTGCAGATTTGTTAGTTTAGAGAAATTGAATATTAAAGGAATTGTTTTCTTCCAAATGTTTCTACATAAACTCTTTGGTCTAGCAGTCTAGCCAGCCTGGTTGACTCATCTATGAGAAACATTGAGTGCTTCCCAGGCACTGGTCTCTTGTTTGGTTTTGTTGAGACAGAATCTTCCTCTGTTGCCCAGGCTGGAGTGTAGTGGCACAATCGCAGCTCACTGCAACCTCCACTTCCTGGGTTAAAGCATTCTTGTGCCTCAGCCTCCCAAGTAGTTGGAATTACCAGTGTGCAACACCATGCCCGGCGAATTTTTGTATTTTTAGTAGAGATGGGGTTTCACCATGTTGGCCAGGTTGGTCTCAAACTCCTGACCTCAAGTGATCCACCTGCCTCGGCCTCCCAAAGTGCTGGGATTACAGGCGTGAGCCACCACACCCAGCCACCATAGCATCTTCATCTGCAAGGTGGAACTAACAAATTTGCCTACTAGTTAACATCAAGATTAAGTACATATTTGCATTGTGCTTTTAACTTCTGGAAGACAGATGCCAGTGACATGGCAAGCATCCCACGAGGATGGTGCTCCTGTGGCTGTGGGGACAGAGTGGTATTTGTGTCCCTAGCCCTCTGTTAGCAGCACTAAGCATCACAGGGCCAAGCTCCAGTGCTAGGTAATAGTGTGTGCTTGAATGATGGTCTCTCTCCAATTTTTTCAAGTTCTGTTTTTTATATAAACAGAAGGAAATATATTTCAATTGTAGCAGGAAAGTCATGGCTAAGGCCATCTTTATTACCTCAATATTTCTGAAGTTTCTGACACTAAACACATTCCTTTCTGAACATTCCTCCTTATATCTTTAAAATTAACTTTTAAATACATAGTACAAATTTAAAAGGTGGAAAAGTATGTGCAATAAAACATTATCTTCCCATCCCTGTCTCCCTGCTTCCAAATTCCCCTTTCCAGAGCTAACTGCTGTTTCAAGAAAATACTGTATGTATGTCTGTGTGTGCGCTTTCTGTACAATGCAATGGTAGAGTGGCTATTACACTGTATTATAGTACAATACTATGCACATTGTACCATAGCTTTTTTTCTTTTCTTTTTTTTGAGACGGAGTCTTGCACTGTTTCTAGGCTGGAGTGCAATGGCACAATCTCGGCTCACTGCAACCTCTGCCTCCTGGGTTCACGTGATTCTCCTGCCTCAACCTCCCGAGTAGCTGGGATTATAGGTGCACACCACCACACCTGGCTAATTTTTTGTATTTTTAATAGAGATGGAGTTTCAGTATGTTGGCCAGACTGGTCTCGAACTCCTGACCTCGTGATCTCTGCCTCATCCTCCCAAAGTGCTGGGATTACAGGCATGAGCCACTGCACCAGGGCCTTTTTTCTTAATACTGCATGTTAGAGGTCATTCCGCTTTGGGATATACAAAGTTGTCTTATTTTATATCTGCCTAGTATTGGATTATATGGCTAAACAAGTTTATTTAATCAGTTTCTTGTTGGCAGATAGTCAGGTATTTCCAATCTTTTGCTATTTCAAAAAATGCAGCACTTTCTCAGGCAATGTAGAGTTAAAAATATTTAAAAATGCAGCAATGACTATCCTGTTACATTAAAAAATACGTCGGAGTCTATGAAAAGCTTAAATTCCTAGAAGTGGCATTTAAATATTGCCACATTGCTTGCTGCAGATGCTGTTCCAATGTGCATTGTCATTAATAATTCACGGGATGCCTACATCTCCACATTTTTTTTTCACCTTACCTCTCCATAAGCTTTCCTAGCATTTAGCCCAGTATCATTTACCTGTAAGTTTTTAAAAGGTGGCTTGTATTGATGGCAGCAACACAAGAACTTCTTTACGACTTAAGTGATAAATTCTAAAGCAAACTAACGGGAAGATTGAGGAGGTCCTTTTTTTTAAGATACCTAGTAGTAAATTACCTTTGTGTTTTATGCCTAGAACAGTTTATTTCAATATGTAGAGAGAACAGAAAAATAAATGTTTATCTAATGTGATGGTTCTTAAAGAATAGTCTGCAGATCACGTGCTATCAGAATCACATGGAAGGTGCAGGGAGGGAGGGATTTTGAAAAATGGAGATATTTTTAGGCTTACCCCAGACTTATGAAACTTGAAATCTCCAAGGGAGGGGCCAAGTTCTCACTGGTGATCTTTATACCTATTGTCATTTGGAAACAGTTTCTATATCCTTAGAGTAGGACAATTTGCAGGCAGGCAAGTGCCCTTACTAATTAACTTTTTAAAAATTACAAAGTGATACACTTTTATAGTAAAACATTTCAAAAAGACAGCTAAGTAAGAAAGAGAATAGTAACAACATTGCTTCAAGTACTTGATATTAATTTAGCTCATTTAAATCCTTATGACAATCCTGTGAATTCAGTACTATCCTTACTCTTCTCTTCTGCATTTTACAGATAAAGAAACTGAAGGACAGACAGGTTAAGTGATTTTTACATGATGATATTGCTAATAAGTGGTGTTACCATAATTTTATTTGTTTATTTATTTATTTACTTATTTATTTTGTAGAGATAGGGCCTTGCTATATTGCTCAGGCTGGTCTCCAACTCCTGGGCCCAAGTGATCCTCCTATCTCAACCTCCCAAATAGTGCTGGGATTACAGGCGTGAGCTCCCATGCCTGGCCTACCATTGCTATGATTTAAGCTGTAGTGTTTCTCAAGTCTAAAGTTGAATCCCAGAGCATTCATTCTCTGTGAATTCTAGAGTACAACTTAGAAATAAACACTGCCAGATACTGGGTGTACGTTTTTCTTGTTCTTGTCTTTTTCTCATGCACGCATACTTATGAGTTTATCAGAGAAACGTTCCTTAGCCCTCCACCTAAGCCAGAGAGACCCTGTTTTCTTTCATTGTACCTTGGGTATGAGTACATCTCAGCCTGCCTTGTTATTTTCTTGAGCATGAAGGAAACAGTCCAGAGTAACATTTCTGGCAAGACAGTGTTAGTTTTCTGAAGGTTATCTGTAGTCACCAAATTCTGATTTAAAACTTTAATTAGTGGCAGGTCAGATAGCAAGATCTGACATTAATTTCAGCCCTTGAATAGTGGGTACAAAACAATGGTGGTGGTAGTAGAGGGAAATAGAATAAACCTCAGGCAATATCATCAAGTATTATATAATCGTCTAGCTTTTATTTTACATCAAAATTATCTTTTTGTAAGGCTGTATCAATTTATATTCCCACCGGCTGTGTTCTTCATATATTTGCCATCCATTGGTCTCCAAATGTTGCATACTCTCATTGCACTGTGGAACATTTAATGCCTTTTGTTCTGCAAAAACTGTTTGTTAATTAACATCAAAGATATGGTGCTGACAAATATTCTCTAAAATTATAGAATGTTGGAAACTCTGCTGTCTGAAATTCTTTCCATGTGAATGGAACATCCCATTCTTTTCCAAAGCATCTGAGCCATGGAGGTCACTTTGACACAGGATTTTCATTCCAGGTACAGAGCTTTAGATAGAATTTTCAGACCCAACGTTTCACATTTGTCTTAACTTTGAAATTTCCAAGGAAAGAGCCTGCTTCTTACTCAGGTCTGATGTTAACCTGATGTTACACACCTCAGCTCTGCTTTGCTTTGAGCCTATCAAACACTGCTCCATTTAATTTTTACCAAAAATTGCCCCCATTCCCATAATCCAATAATGAGACTTCTGTTTGATGAGAGGCGTTGAGGTTCCTCTGGAGGGCAGTCTCCCTTGCTGCAGCAAGTTAAATTTCACTTTGTTGACTACGAGTTTGTTCCTGGTGGTCTTTACCGGAAGACTAGCAATCTTAAACTGTAAGCCATAAATCCAAAAACAACAGGAAACTCAGTATCTCCTTCCTTCTTTCTTTCTTCTTTCTTTTTTTTTTTTTTTGAGAGGGAGTCTCGATTTTGTCCCCCAGGCTGGAGTGCAATGGTGCGATCTCGTCTCACAGCAACCTCCACCTCCCGGCTTCAAGCGATTCTCCTGTCTCAGCTTCCCGAGTAGATGGAATTACGGACATCCGCCACTACACCTGGCTAATTTTTGTATGTTTATTAGAGACGGGGTTTCATCATGTTGGCCAGGATGATCTCGAACTCCTGATCTTAGGTGATCCGCCCACCTCGGCCTCCCAAAGTGCTGGGATTACAGGCGTGAGCCACTGCACCCGGCCAGTATCTTTTTTAAAAGATTCCTTTTTATACAAGATGGATTAGACAAAGATGGATCATTTTGGCTTTCAGTTCCTCCAACATTCCAACCTAGTTACAGCGGCTGTTTTCTGTGCATGGAAAACTCTTCCCCCAGATCTTTGCCTGGCTGGCTCTGTTCATACCTAAAGTAGTCATTTGTCCTCACGCTGCCGCTCCCCCACCCCGTCACTCTAACTCATTATCTCATTTCATTTTTCTATCTTTCTAATCACTCTCTGAAATTATCTTACATCATTATCTATTTGTTTATATATTATCCCCATGAGGATGTAAGATCAAGAGAGAGGGTGACAGGCGCAGTATGCCCTGTTTAGAACTGTGCCCGACAAACACTTGTGGAATGAGTGAGCAGATGAACTAGACTGTTTGCCTCCATCCCCTTTAAATACTCTCCAAGAGGACCCAGCCGCGTTAAAACTCTTGACAACGTGTGAATGGCATTTGGCCTCGCCATTGGCTGGAGCGTTTGCCGTTGCTCCTGGCAACCACTGTTTCCCCACCTGTCCTGTCGTCGCCCTACCTGGCTCCGCCCCCAGGACGCCGAGTTTCGGCCAGGCGGTAAAATTGGCGCTCGCCCTTTAAGCGGCGGGACTTCTGGTCACGTAGTCCGCGGCCGCCGGAAGGGGAAGTTTCGCCTCAGTAGGCTGCCTAGCTGGTCCGAATTCGGTGGCGCCACGTCTGCCCGTCTTCCGCCTTCTGCATCGCGGTTTCGGCAGCTTCCACCTCGACACCTAACAGTCGCGGAGCCGGCGGCGTCGTGAGGGGGTTGGCACGTGGAGTCGGGCGGCCGTGTGCATCTTGGCTACCTGTGGGTCGAAGATGTCGGACATCGGAGACTGGTTCAGGAGCATCCCGGCGATCACGCGCTATTGGTTCGCCGCCACCGTCGCGGTGCCCTTGGTCGGCAAACTCGGCCTCATCAGCCCGGCCTACCTCTTCCTCTGGCCCGAAGCCTTCCTTTATCGCTTTCAGGTACTTACTGGAGACGGGGGGCGTGGAGACTACTGGCCCCAGGCGGCCGCGCGGCGGCGGAGCGTAGGCAGGCATGTTGCGGGCGCGCGGTGCCTGCTGGGATTTGTAGTGCGTCCTGCGCTGGCGGTTTAGAGCGGGAGTCCTTTGGGCCAGGGGAGACTCTGGGGTCTGGAGCCGGGACCTGGATAGCTGGAGACGTGGACTTGACCTGGTGGGGAGGGGTTGACTTCTCTAGTGTAGTGAGTTTGTGCTTCTCGCTCTCCGCACTCAGTCGAGGAAGCAGTGAGAATAGTCGGTGGTAGTTGTCCATCTGTTGGACGCTGGCGATTAGGTTCGCCTGGAGCAGTGCCCTCTGACCTCCATCTGTCACCCACGTGGGTCGCCTGTGGGTGTCAACTTCACGAACTTCTAGCTGAGTTCCTTTCACGTTAATGGAGCTTTTTTTTTCTTATAGAAGTGATTTAAAGTCAGAGATAGAATAAGTGTATTTTTCTGCATTTCTCTTAGCCCTAATTTAGTATCCCCCACGTAGTAATAGAATGTATGAAGGAATGGGCAAAGAGTAATTATGTCCAGAAATGGAAGGCCTTGTTATCATTTATTTTATTTTGAGACGGAGTCTTGCCCTGTCACCAGTCTGTAGTGCAGTGGTGCAGTCTCTGCTCACTGCAACCTCCGCCTCCCGGGTTCAGGCAATTTCCCTGCCTCAGCCTCCCAAGTAGCTGGGATTACAGGCATGTGCCACTGCGCCCAGCTAACTTTTTGTATTTTAGTAGAGACGGTTTCACCATGTTGGCCAGGATGGTCTTCATCTCCTGACCTCGGGATCTGCCCACCTCGGCCTCCCAAAGTGCTGGGATTACAGGCGTGAGCCACTGCTCCCGCCTGCCTTGTTATTTTCTTAAGCATGAAGGAAACAGTCCAGAGTAACATTTCTGGCAAGAGAGTGCTAGTTTTCTGAAGGTTGTCTGTAGTCACCAAATTCCGATTTAAAACTTTAATCAGTGGCAGGTCCGATAGCAAGATCTGACATTAATTTCAGCCCTCTACTTGGCCTGTGGATAACATTCTCTTGTCATTCTCTCTTCACTGGATATTAGCTCTTGGTTTCTTTTGCTAGTTCCTTATCTTCCTGACTTTTAAATGTTAGGATGTGCCTTGGGAATCAGTTATAGGACGTTTTCTGTAGACTCTCCCTAGCTTGAGGTGGTCTCATTTTTTCAGCCTCAGGGCTTTACATACTTTCTATAAACTGGAGATTCTGAAATGTAAGTGTAAATATCTTCAGTCCAGATCTGTCTCCTCATTTCCAGATTTGTGCATCCAATGTTTACTGGAAATCACGACTTGGATGACTAAGAGTCATCTTCAACTTAACCTGTCCAAAACTGAATCCCCTTTTCCCCTTTGCCTTAGAAGTGAATAGCAACTCCATTATTAGAAGAGCTGAAGTTAGTTGTCGGAGTCATCTTTTATTCTTCTTGTTTTTCTCACACTCCGCAATCTGTCAGCAAATCCTGTTGACTCGATTGGAGACGTATATCCAGACTACAGTCTCTTTTCATTCTCCATTGCCAGCCATTATCATTGCAGCCTGGTTCCTTTCAATCTTTTCTCTAGACAGCTAGAGTGATCCTTTTAAAACATTAATCAAGTTATGAAAAAAAGCAACAACAACAACATAAATCAAGTCCTGTCATTTCCTCTGTCCAGAATCCTACCTCTTTTTTTTTTGAGACAGAGTCTGCTCTGTTGCCAGGCTAGAGTGCAGTTGTGTGATCTCGGCTCACTGCAGCCTCTGCCTCCCGGTTCAAGCGATTCTCCCGCTTCAGCCTCCCAAGTAGTTGGGACTATAGGCGTGCCCCACCACACCTGGCTGATTTTTGTATTTTTAGTAGAGACGGGGTTTCACCATGTTGGCCAGGATGGTCTTGATTTTTTGACCTCGTGATCCACCCGCCTTGGCCTCCCAAAGTGCTGGGATTACAGATGTGAGCCAATGCGTCTCGCCACCATGTCTTCTTAATGAGTAAAATCCAAGTTCTTTCTGTGGCTTGCAAGGCCACCTGCTGCCTCTCTGACCTCATCTCCTACTGCTCTCCAACTCGTGCCTTAGGCTCCACAATGAGATCCTTGCTGTTACTTCAGTGCTTATCTGGATCACTCCTCGGGGCCTTTACACCTGCTATTTCTCTGCCTGAGGAAGATAACCCTGGCTCACTTGTTTACCTCCTCACATTCTTCAGATCTCTGCCCAAATGCCATCTTATTGACAAGGCCTTCTCTGATGGCCTTACATAAAACAGCCCCTCCTTCACTGCACTCCCTTATCCTTCAATTTCCTTGCTACATCTCACCCCTTGGTATTTATTAGTCTGCTTCCCCTCAGAGAATAAGGCTCTATGAGAGTTGGATCTTTGCCTTGTTCACCAATGTCCTTGTTACCTAGAGTAGTGCCTGGCACATAGTACGTGCTTATATATATTGGCTGACTTCTTGGGAATAATTGGGCACTTGCTCTGTGCTGGGCACTGGGCACTGGGGGTACAATAGTAAACAGAACTGAAAAGTTTTCAGATCCTGTGAAGACATAGAGGCATGCAATTTAAGGGGTGTAATATTTGATAGGGTGTTCCACCCAGAAAGGCCTCAGAGAAGACATTTGAAGAAATTGGAATACTGAGAAGCCAGCCAGCTTAGGGTAGATTTGAGTCTGGAGACAGCCTTCCAGGAAGGACTAGTAAGTGCAAGGCTCAGAGGTAGGAGCTGGGAACAGAAAGGAGACTGGGTTCCCAGCCGGCACAGGGTCAGCTGTAGGGTGAGGATTAGTAGATGAAGGCAGGGAGAGAGCCAGGGCTGGGTGCGCTGAAGCTTAGATGGAAAGGTGGGTTAAAGCTAATTCATAGTTGGGCCTTGTAGGTCATGCTAAGAGGTGTGAACTTTATTTTGAGGGCACTACAAAGTCTTTGGAGCCTTGTGAACAAAGGACTGACAGATTGCCCCAACTGCTCTGTGGAGTGGACTTTGTATGTGTACGGAGGGGGTTGAAGGAGGAAGGGGTGGGTGATGAGATCAGAGCGATGAATCCAGTTAGGAGGCCAGAGAGATGGTGGTTTGGATTAGAGATGAATCCAGTTAGGAGGGTGGAGAGATGGTGGTTCCATGGCTGTGAAGGTAGAGAAAAGGGCACAGACTTGGCAGAGTAGACAAGATTACAGCTAAACGGATCTGAAGAGTGAGCAGGTGAAGCAAGCAGGACTGGAAGATACTACTGTTTTCACAGGAGCAGCTCAGTGGATGGCGGAGCCCTTGACAGAGATGGGGAATGGTCGGGGATGCTTAGCTTGGGAGTGGGGGCTGGCATGGATGAAGAGTTAGGTTTTGGCCGTCCTAAGTCTTGAGATGCTTTTCAGTCATCCATGTGGAGAGGCCAAGGGAGCAGTTGGATATAAAAATATGATTCTGGGCCGGGTGCAGTGGCTCATGCCTATAATCCCAGCATTTTGGGAGGCCGAGGCGAGTGGATCATGAGGTCAGGAGTTCGAGACCAGCCTGGCCAATATGGTGAAACCCTGTCTCTATTAAAAATACAAAAATCAGCTGGCTGTGGTGGGGCGTAGCTGCAATCCCAGCTACTCGAGAGGTTAAGACAGGGGAATCACTAGAACCTGGAAGGCGGAGGTTGCAGTGAGCCGAGATCACACCACTGCACTCTAGCCTGGGCGACAGAGCAACTCTGTCTCAAAAAAAAAAGTGATTCTGGAGGGCAGTTGGAATTGCATACTGTTCTGTTTATTTACTTTAATAAATATTTGTTGGCTGAGTGAATGTTGGTGTACTTTGTTCCTGGTGGCTTGTTGAGTAATGTGTGTTCACAGGGAGCAATGGTGGCATATTACTGTGTGAGAAGGACCTGGTCAAAACTGGCTTATTGGCCCTCTGCAAAATTCTCACTTGTGTAGTCGTATTAGTGACTACACAATATATATAAGCACATTATAAAGCAGTAATGTAAATAAGCCTCTCTACCAGGCTGCGGGTGTATAATGTTAAAAGTGGTGAACTGATTAGAAGGAGTCACTGTTCTTGTGACATCTTCCACGATTTTATCATCTTCCCTGTATTATTTCTTCTCAGCTTGTTATCCCCAGGCTGGGAGAAGCTGCCAGCAGGAAGCAGGACAGTGTACAAACTGCCCAGGTGTGAAAGACCAACAGCTGTACCTTGTCTTTTCTTCCTGTTACTATGATTCTCCCCTATCTTGGACAAATTTAACTTTCAGACCCACCTGGAGGAACTCATTTGCAAATGAAGCAGTCAAGGAAAAACCGTATTTGAGAGGCTGCTGTGCAGGACAATGTGAGGTGTACCTTAGCGGAGTTCCTGCTAAAAAGCTCCTCTTTTTTCCTTAGAAAAGGAGTCTTTGCAGCTTGCACAAATTGGGGGCTGATTTAGAATTGTGTGCTTATGTTGGAAGTGACAAGTTATTTTTCCTCCTCAGCTATAGATTCCTTTACGTAGCTTGTTGGTTTGGAACTCTGAGGTTTATAATGTTATTTCTTTAGTTTGGATAGGTTGAAACAGGTGTGTGTTGAGATTCATTATATTGTTGTCTACGATTTCTCCCTATTCCGAGTCCCTCAGATTTATGTTCATCAATCAAACAGTTCAATAATGAAATGTTTTCATATTAATCTTTGATTAACTGACAAGAGGTGGCAATTCCTGCTGCCTTTGTGTTTTTTGAGATCACATCTCCCAGGGCTGCCTGCATGGCGGTATTTCTTCCTTTCTTTGGACAAAATAACATCACCCTGTTACAGCTTCCCCGAGGCTATCTCATTGAACTCCAGCAGTCATCCTGAGATAAATGTTTCCCCCATTTTCTAGACAACTTCAGTTTCAGTTTCTATTTTGTCAAGTCAAAGATAATTCTAAGCTGTCTTGTTTCACTCCTTTGCATAATATCTAGGAAAAAACAACTAAGTATGTAGCAAAACATTTTTGAAGGTGATTTCTTCCAAATCAATCATAGTAAATGATTTTTCCTCTTCTTTCAGAGTAGAAAGCCTGTAAGATTTCAAGTAGTTGAATCATGGTCTCAGCCCTGGCTCAGCCCCCTGCTAGTTGTGTACTCTTAGGCAAGTTATTTATCCTGTCTGAGCCTCAATTTCTTTAGGATCTGAGGATAATATAAGAGCCTATTAACTATTGATTGATTATATGATGCACCATTGATTATATGATGCACCATCAATTTAATGCAACTTTTTTTGGGGGGGCAGGGGGAGTAGAAATTACATTAAACGAGTATATTGATTGTGAGACACTCTAATTTCAGAAACACAGGAATGAATACCTTCAAATCCAGGAAATACGTTATCTACTTCTCGCCTCTAGTATGTAGAACACATAGAAAAATGTTTGTAATTCCCAGTAAATAGCATGATAAATAGGCTATTCAAAAATGGTTGCCTCTTGTGTGGTTGGTATGGGAAAAAAAATAGTTGCCAATTTTTATTTATCAGCCAATACTTTGTGCCTTATTGCCTTCTCTCCTGGACAGTAAGATTCTAATTTTAATTAGTAATTTAAATTGAAATGTAACTGCTGGATGATTATTCTGCTTTCTCCTTAAAAGTATCCTGACTTGCAGTGGGAAGATGTGAACTCTCAATTTCTCTAATTTGTTTCCAGGAATAAGAAATGGTACCAACCAATTCTGTGATTCAGCATGGTGCTTATATTTGCCAAACTTTTGCTTATATTATCACATTTAACCTGATGACAGCAACCTTAGCAGACTGATTTAAGAGTATATTGGGGAAGAGAGAGATTTCAACATAGCAGGGAGGAGAATGAACTTGGACTATAGGCTGAGCATAGAAGTTCTTTTTTTTTGATACGGAGTCTTGCTCTGTTGCCAGGCTGTGGAACAGTCTCTGTTCACTGCAACCTCTGCCTCCCAGGCTCAAGCGATTCTCCTGCCTCAGCCTCCTGAGTAGATTGGATTACAGGCACCCACCAGCACATCCGGCGAATTTTTGTATTTTTATTAGCTTCAGGGTTTCACCATGTTGGCTAGGCTGGTCTCGAACTCCTGACCTCAAGTGATCCACCTGCCTTGGCATCTCACAGTGCTGGTATTACAGGCATGAGCCATTGCGCCTGGCTGCATAGAAGTTCTGTATCCACCAAGGTTTGGCTGTAGACCTCTAGTGGCAAGTGTTTTGGTACATACAGTTTAAAATCTTTCCTTGGTAGTCCTGTCCATGTTAAACAGTTCTGTAGTCTATACTAATGTTGCCCATTAGATTGTGGCTTTTTAAAAAACTTTTTATTGAGTTACAGTATACAAGCAGGAAAGTATATGTGTAATACGTTTATATCTTGAGTTTTTAAAAATTCAAAACATGTATATAGCCAGCATTTCAAATCCCTAAAGCCTTTCTTCTGCTTCCTTCTGTTCACTGTCCTCTGTAAGGGTAACCATGCTCCTGACTTTTATTAACATCAATTGTTTTTGCCAATTTTTATACTTTCTTTAGATGGAATTATAAAGTATGTACTCTTTTGTGTCTAGCTGCTTTTATCAACATTATGTTTGAGAGTCACCCATATTGTTGCCGGTGGTTATAGATTGCTCACGATGGGACCATACTACAATTAAATTACTCATTCAGCTAGTAAGGGACCTTTTGGGCAGTTTCCAGTTTGGCTATTATGAATGTTGCTGCTATTACCCTTCTAGTGTATGTCTTGGTGAACGTATGTACTTCTTGGTGAGTGTAAATAGTAATTTCTGTTGCTTATATACTTAAGAGCAGATTTGATGGCTTCCAATTGCTCTTTTAAAAGATGAAGTGCCTTTCATTTGTTTAAATGAATGGAAGGGGCCTTTTCTTGCCTACCCATTGTGTCCCCACCCTGCAAAAACGACCACAGTTTGCTAAACCAGCATTTGTCACACAGGTGCCCGTCATCTTTTGGTGACTGATACATACTTAAGTCCAAATCAAATGATTCTTTGACAAGTCTTCACTTTTCATACTTAAAAATAAAAAAAAAATACCCACTCTAGACTCTGGATGGCATTTGTAATTATTTCAGTAGCGATTTGTTTAGGAGATTTAGTTAAAGGATGGCTGCAACCCGTACTCTCAAGGTATTGGACTAATAACTGAGGAACAATGTCTTATGTCTTCTTGAAGGGTGTATATACCAGCGAACATGTGGGCTACATGTCCTTGTTAAGTGAGGAACTCTGGGCAGATTACCGGAACTCCAATTAGGGCCCAACTTTCCTCCTGAAAAAACCGGGATCATTATGAGTCTGGCCTTGGGATTGCTGTGGAGTTAAAATGAGATATTCCCTACTCCCCCGTGAGTCCTGTCAATGTGAGGCAGGCAGTCCTCTGTCTCAAGTCGTAGCTCTTTGTGCTGCAGTTGGCTGCCTCTTAGGCTTTCCGGAGTTGAAAATGGGTCTCTACTCCTGGCACTGAACATAAAGCCAATTTCCTTCTCCTTACTATTTACGTATTTCCTCAGGTAGAGGAAAAAATGGGATTTAGTTGGATACTTAAAATGGGGATTTCAGAAATATGTTATGCTGTATCCTTCTAAAGAGAGAAATTGTCTTCTGGTGTTTTCAGATTATAATTTTAAAGTAATACAAAAATAGTATTAAGTCTTTTAGATCAGTGGAAGCAAGCGTAACTCAAGGGTAAGCTTAATGAACAGGGAAAAGAAGTGAGGTATTTTGACAGACACTGATATCCAAAGAACAGGTGCACACAGTGACTAAAAATAGTCTTGTGTCATCAGCATTAGAGAAAATGTAGTCAGACAAAAATGAGGTTTCTTTTCCAAAATCAGGCCTTGAGTACCTTATAGGAATATGGGGGTAGTTGAAATATGAATTTATAAAAACCGGTTAGCGTGTGTTTCCTAAAAGATTGTGATAATAAAGTTAACACACCCACACATATTAATTCTTTTCACTCCACTCTCTTAATTGCAACCTTTTACACATCCTGTAAGATAAGGAAGGCAGAAGTTATAGGATAATGTCATTGGGTGATGAAGAAGCCAACTCGAAGGTCCATGCTTTTCCAAGGTTCAAGGACTACTTAGGAGGGTTTGCTTCTGGTCTTTACTCTCAGTGCTTTTCTTAAGCACAGGGAATGAATTAGTAGGTTTACTCTCAGTCCATTTCAGGATTATACAAGTGTGGTAGTAGTGAACACTTACACTCATTGTAATTGTACCTCATAATACTGATGTCACTTGTGGGAGGGATTGTCAAAATAGGGGCTTAGTAGCACAAACTTTGGAGTCAGACTGCCTGGGATAAAATTCTAGCTCTACCACTTACTAGCTGATACTTAACCTTTTCTCATTTTGTTTCCTCATCTGTAAAATCCATCTCCTGAATCAGTGCATGTAAATAAGCTGAGTGGCACACTCATTTGTTGATTTCTTTTAAAAAACCATTAACTATGGAAATTGAGGCTCAGAAGTGGTGACTCGTAAGCAAAAACTTAACCGCAGCCCTTCTCAGATCATCTCCAGTTCTCTTTCCATTAAACTATCCTGTTTCTGTGATAAAGTTGTGAAAAAAACAAAAATTTTAACCTATTTTATTTTTCTGGTTTAATACAAGTTTCTTGGAAAGTCACTTTTTAGGTATGTACAATGCATCTTCCTCTACAAGGAATTAAGCTCTGAGGGTTACATTCCCGTGCCGGGAGAACGTAACTGGCCAGTCTGTATGTGATCAGTCCCCGTGACTGATGTCCCCCATTCTAGCCACGCTCGAATTGTTAGCAGTACCCATTCAGTTATTGTGCTCTTACAATTCTTGGGGCCTTTGTAACAAGTCCACACGTCCCCTCCCTTGTGCCAACTCTTTCTTCTTTTGACAGCCTTCCCCACTACTATGAGGAATTCAGGGACCATGTCTTTTGTGCTTGGCACATGCTAGTGTGCAATGAGATAGATGCACAGCTCTTATTCCAAAGGCCAGCATTTTGCTGGCATTTCCAAAAGTTTAAGAAGGCCATCTACTCTGTCACTATTTAGCATTGTTCTGGTTGGGGTGCCAGCCAGTGATTAGACATGAATGAAATAAGATACAAAAGTTTATTTACAGTGAGGGTTGTATGCTTGGAAAGCCCTAGAAGCTCAGTTTTCCTTCCTTCCCTCCCTCCCTCCCTTCCTTCCTTCCCTCTTTCTCTCTCTTCCTTTCCCTCCCTCTCCCTCCCTCTCCCTCTCCCCCTTCCTCCCTCTCTCCCTCCCTTCCTTTCCTTCCTTTCCTTTTTTTTCCTTTCTTTCTTTCTTTCTTTTTCTTTCTTTTCTTTCTTTTCTTTTTCTTTCTTTTCTTTCTTTTCTTTCTTTTCACTCTTGTTGCCCAGACTGGAGTGCAGTGGTGTGATCTTGGCTCACCACAGCCTCTGCCTCCCGAATTCAAGTGATTCTCCTGCCTCAGCCTCCCGAGTAGCTGGGGTTATAGCCATGGGCCACCACACCCAGCTAATTTTGTATTTTTAGTAGAGATGGGGTTTCTCCATGTTGGTCAGGCTGGTCTTGAACTCCGACCTCAAGTGACCTGCCCACCTCGGCCTCCGAAAGTGCTGGGATTACTGGCATGAGCCACCTCGCCCGGCAGAAGCTCAGTTTTCATTATTGCAGGCAGTAAGATACTCAGCTTTTGTAAATAAGTATAAAAAGAAAGAGAGAGCTCTATAGTCAACTCTAAAAGCTACGAAAGACTTCTTGGCTGGGAATTATATCAGTATCACATTGATATAATAAAATACTGGTTCTAATTCAGTTAGAAAAATAAAATATTGAGACTAACCAAGAAAATTGTGACAATTGTCGAAGAAAATAAGGTGAGGGTATTATTTAACTATTTAACTTTACCAGATATTAAAATATAGCAGGAGTAGAAATTAGGCTAGGCACAGTGGCTCATGCCTATAATCCCAGCACTTTGGGAGGCTGAGGTGGGAGGAACACTTGAAGCTGGTAGTTTGAGACCAACCTGGACAACATAGGGAGAGCCCGTCTCAAAAAAAAAAAAAATTACCAGGTGTGATGGTACATACCTGTAAGCCTAGCCACTTGGGAGGCTGAGTCCGGAGAATTGCTTGAACCCAGGAATTTGAGGTTACAGTGAGCTGTGATCACTACGTACTCTAGCCTGAGCAACAGACTGAGACCTTGCCTCAAAAAAAGAGAAAAAAAAAGAAAAAAAAACCCCACAGAAATTAAAATAACTTGATACTGGCATAGGAATCAATTCCAAACAGAATGATGTTAAACCTTAATATAAAGGAGAATAGAGTATAAATGTTAAGTGAAAGTAGTTTTTTAATTAATTGGAAAAAATGTGAGTTACTCTGTAAATGGGGTTGGGAAAATGGGGTGACCATTTAGAAAAACAGTTGAATCTCTTCCTCATTCCTTGGATGCACCCTGAAAGTGCTAAAATAAAACTGTGAGCACTTATATTCTTGGAGCAAAAAGATTTTCTATACATAATACATCATGGATACATTTGCCTACATTTAATTAAATCTTTGTATGTCAGAATACAGCAAAAATGCCATGAAAGTCTAATGACAGATCAGAAAATGCTTACAATGATGAGAAAGAAAAATTTCATAATGTATCAAGAAATGCAGCTAGGTGTGAGTGAGTGCTCATGCCTGTAATTCCAGCACTTTGGGAGGCCAAGGTAGGTGGATTGTTTGAGCCAGGAGTTTGAGACCAGCCTGGGCAACATCATGAGACCCTGTCTCTACAAAAAATACAAAAATTAGCCAGGTGTGGTGGTGTATGCTGGTAGTCTCAGCTACTCGGGAGGCTGATGTGGGAGAATCACCTGAGCCCGGGAGGTGGAGATTGCAGTGAGCTAAGATTATATCCCCGCACTCCAGCCTGGGCATCAGAGCAAGATTCTATCTCGGAAAAAAAAAAAAAAGAAAAAAGAGAAATGTAAATCCAGAAGAAAAAAAGAATATAGGAAATGCTCAGGTTTTTAAAACATGAAAAGGTGCTTGATTTCTCATAATGCAAAAAAAAATTAGTTCTCAGATAATACACAAAATGGTGAGAGTATGAATAGAAGACAGCCATTTGTCTGCTTTTTAGGAGCAAGTATAAATTGAGCAAACATTTTTGTAGGCATTTGGCATTATCTACCAAAATAAATGCTTATGTCTGTTGCTCTAGCAGATTTATTGACAGGAACTTTTTCTGTATATACACATACAAAGAGGACATACAAGAATATTCATTGTGTCATTATAACAGTTTAAACAAAAGTTTGGACATTCCCATAAAAGGAATACTATGAAGCCAATAAAAATATTTTGTTGGGAATGAACCAAGTATAAAACAGTGAGGTATAGAGTAGGATAAAGAAGAATGAATAATAGTAACACATAGTTCTTAGAGGAAATACAAGACACTGATCAGCTGTTGTTGGAAAGGGAACGGGAGAGTGGAGGTTGGGAGTGAGATTTACTTGTTACTTTATTATTTTATTTTATTTTTTGACATGGAGTTTTGCTCTTGTTGCCCAGGCTGGAGTGCAATGGCGTGGTCTCGGCTCACTGCAACCTCTGCCTCCCGGGTTCAAGGGATTCTCCTGCTTCAGCCTCCCAAGTAGCTGAGATTACAGGTGCCTGCCACCACACCTGGCTAATTTTTATAATTTTAGTAGAGATGAAATTTAACCATGTTGGCCAGGCTGGTCTTGAACTCCTGACCATAGGTGATCTGCCCGTCCTGACCTCCCAAAGTGCTGGGATTACAGGCATGAGCCACCGTGCCTGGCCTACTTGTTACTTTAGATCCTTCTTTTTTCAGAGGTGGGGAATGTTTTTAAAGAAAAAGTGCCCCTGTTGCCTATTTAGTGCATTGGTTTGAATAAAAAAATTGTTGTTTTACTTCTACCTTTGAATGTGGCATTTTTGGACAAGGTTTGTCATTCTAGAATATTCTTTCCCTAAATAGAGGCATTACTGTATTGTTGAAAATTAAGCCTTTGTAATTCATTTTTTGATGCTTAATTGGATGCCTGATCTCAGTAAAGACTAACCATGTACTCATATAGTATTGATTTTGTTTCAATTTGTTTAGAAATATTTGTTGCTTATTTTATGATGTTGCTTTATTCCATTGATTTACAAATTGATGTGATTGTAATTGGTATGAACACTTTTGTTCAGTCGTCTTTTTGAATTGTGTTGGTAGTGTCATTCCAACACATTGAGGAGGATGCTTTGCCGGGGTTAATTTTGTTTGGTTAAAAGGAAAAAAAAAATAACCAGGCTTTATAGAAACTAACGGCTGTGTTTATTTTGATCTGGACAGGTTTGGAGGCCAGTCACTGCCACCTTTTATTTCCCTGTGGGTCCAGGAACTGGATTTCTTTATTTGGTCAATTTATATTTCTTATATCAGTATTCTACACGACTTGAAACAGGTATGTTACCCATAGTTGTTTTAAATATTGTTTCTTTCTAACTTACTAATCCATGTGTTAACTTTGGAGGGATTTGGAGGGCAGTTAGCATTATAAAAGGAAATTACATAAGGATAGTAAATGCTCAGTGACTGTGCCTGGACTGTACTAGGCACGTAAATTATTTGATTTTTTTTTTTTTCTTGAGACAGAGTCTCTGTTGCCTGGTTGGAGTGCAGTGGTGCAATCTTGGCTCACTGTGACCTCCACCTCCTGGGTTCAAGCAATTCTCCTGCCTCAGCCTCCCGAGTAGCTGGGATTACAGGCTACTGCCACCATACCCTGCTAAGTTTTGTATTTTTAGTAGAGACAGGGTTTCACCATGTTGGCCAGGATGTTCTCGATCTCTTGACCTTGTGATCCGTCCACCTCAGCCTCCCAAAGTGCTGGAATTACAGACGTGAGCCACTGTGCCCAGCCAATTATTCGATTTTTAATCCTCACAACATCCTGAGGTATAAGTAGCAGTGTTACCATTTTATAGATGCAGAAAACAGCAGATCAGAGGTTGAAGTGTCTTGCCCATCTCCTTAGTGGCTGAGCTGTGTGCCTGTCATGAATTTTGATGGTCTCACTCATTTCTTTCACAGCAGTCCTTGTCCTTCAGTGCAAAATTGGGCTGGAGTATATATGCCTCCTAGATTGTGGTTGAAAAACATGAATTCATGTAATTAAAAGCCTGATTTGTTCTCTGATCAACTCTAACATACAGTATATAGCCAAGATTTAATATATGGTAGTTTGTCAGGTAAGAGTACCTATGTAATTTTTTTTTTTTTTTTGAGGCAGTCTTGCTCTGTCGCCCAGGCTGGAGTGCAGTGGTGCCATCTTAGTTTACTGAAGCCTCTGCCTCCAGGGTTCAAGCAATTCTCTGCCTCAGCTTCCTGAGTAGCTGAGATTACAGGCACCTGCCACCTTGCCTGGCTAATTTTTGTATTTTTAGTAGAGACCAGGTTTCACCCTGTTGGCCAAACTGATCTTGAACTCCTGACCTCAAGTGATCTGCCTGCCTCGGCCTCCCAAAGTGCTGTGATTACAGGTGTGAGCCACCATGTCTGGCCTACCTATGTAATGTTATGGATAAGTTATAAAAATTTTTTCTTAAAAATATCTTACTGAATTGTCATTTATTTCCTACAGTACCTTACATGCTGTTCTGAGTGCTTATACTAAAGAAACATTACATGAATATACTGTGTTAAAATATGGATATAATTTTCTTAAATTTAAATGATTTTGAAAAGGTTGACTGACTTCAGAGACTTTGTAAACCTGCGGGCTATTAGCTCAGGGTAGAGAACTTTGAACTACCCTTAAATGTAAGTCAGTGCTCATATGGTTGAGAATTGTGAATCAGGCTCATCACTGCAGAGAAATAGTAGGATAGGTATTTGATGTCAAGTAACATTTTTCCTTAAATTGGTATTTGCTACTAGGTTCTTTTTGAAAAGAAAGAAATTGTATTAATACAAAGTGTAAGGTCACAGACTATTATATTTCTATTGGGAAGAACCTATTTTAGTTTCCCGAGTTTTATCAAAAGATGAATCGGAGATTGAAGGAAGTGAAAAGTAACTTGGCAGAAGTGAAACTGACAACTAGGCTTCTCACCTCCATGTCAGGGGTTTGATCTTTAAATCTACCAGAATATGTAATTTTTATTCTCCTTTGTTCCAGTTGGCCCCATTATGATACTGAGTGCTTAGCATTCTACCTTTCTGGTATAGCTTAATTGAGGATTAAGTTATTAGAGTAATTTTTTTTTTTTTTTTGAGACAGGGTTATGGTCATGGCTCCCTGAAGCCTTGACTACCTGGGTTCAAGTGATTCTCCCACCTTAGCCTCCTGAGTAGCTCTGAGTGTAGGTGTAGACCACCATACCTGGCTGATATTTTGTATTTTTTTTGTAGAGATGGGGTTTCACCATGTTGCCCAAACTGATCTTGAACTCCTGGGCTTGAGAGATATCCCCAACTTGACCTCCCAAAGTGCTGGGATTACAGGTGTGAGGCATTGTACCCAGCCGGATTAATTTTTTTATGTTGATAGTAAATGTTATATCAATAGTAAAATAGATTAAGTGTGGATGATCTAAGATCAGCTATTTAAAATTTTATTCTGGGAAATTTTCAAACATAGGCAAAAGTGGAGGGAAAAGTCAATGAACCCTTTTTCTTCTTATTGAGACCAAATTCACATAACATATATTCATTATTTTAACCATTTTAAGGTGTACAATTCAGTGGTCTTTAGTATATTCACAATGTTATGCAGTCATCACCACAGTCTAATTCCAGAACATTTTTGTCACCCCCTGAAAAGCCAAAGCAGTCACTCTTCACTCCCTCTTTCCCTCCTCCCAGCCTCTGGCAACCACTAATCTACTTTTCGTGTGTATGGATTTACCTATTCAGGACATTTCATATGTCCTCTGGTGAGTGGCGTCTTTCACTTAGCACAGTGTTTTTAAGGTTCATCCATGTCATAGTGTGTGACAGTATGAACCTCTCTGTAACCATCTAATGGTTATCACCTCTAATAGTTATCTCATAGCCAGTCTTGTTTTATCTGTATCTATGGCTGTCCTCTACCTCTGATTATTTGAAGCAAAATGCCAGATATTTCATTCATAAATATTTCAGAATTTAGCTCTGAACTGTAAGGACTTAAAAAATAATTCTAATGCTATTATTAAAACTAAATTGCAATAATTCCATGACCACTTTATTTTTTTTGAGATGCAGTTTCACCTTGTCACCCAGGCTGGAGTGCAGTGCTGTGGTCTCAATTCACTGTAACCTCTGCCTCCTGGGTTCAAGCGATTTTCGTGCCTCAGCCTCCTGAGTAGCTAGGATTACAGATGTGTGCCACCATGCCTGGCTAATTTTTGTATTTTTGGTAGAGATGGCGTTTGGCCATGTTGGCCAGGCTGGTCTCGAATTCCTGACATCAAGTGATCCACCTGCCTTGAGTTCCCAAAGTGCTGAGATTACAGGTGTGAACCACTGCGCTTGGCCAATGGCCACTTTGTATTTTTGTCTGCTTGTGCATATTTAAAGTCTTTGAATCTATTTACCCATCCCTATTACCTAGTCAGATAATACAACAAATTGTAATGTTATTCTCCCTGACTACCAATTTAGGACAAATTTGTGGGATTATTAGGTCCCTGGTCTCTTTTATTTGCTGTGATTCTTATAAGTTGCCCCCTCATTCCCTAGTCACCAACTGCAGGGCATTTTGAAATGCTTGAGCTGAGAGGCATTTTTTTAACAGCTTTATTGAGATATAATTCATATACCCTACAACGTACCCATTTAAAGTACACAGAATTCATTGGTTTTTAGTATATTGACAGAGTTGCACAGTCATTATCACACTCATTTTTATAATATTTCACCACCCCCAAAAGAAACCCCGCCATTAGCAGCCCCTCTCCCTTTTCATTTAATCCCTTCCTCCCCCAGATGCCTTAGGAAACCACTGATGATTATTATTATTTTTTGAGACAGAGTCTCACTCTGCCACCCAGGCTGGAATGCAGTGGTGCTATCTTGGTTCACTGCAACCTCTGCATCTCAGATTCAAGCAATTCTTGTGCCTCAGTCTCCTGAGTAGCTGGGACTGCAGGCGTGCACCACCACACTTGGCTAATTTTTGTATTTTTAGTAGACAGGGTTTCACCATGTTGGCCAGGCTGGTCTCAAACTCCTGACCTCAAGTGATTTGCCTGCCTCAGCTACCCAAAGTGCTGGTATTATAGGTGTGAGCCACTGTACCCAGCCAAAACCACTGATCTTATTACCTCTTTAGGTTTGCCTGTTCTGGGCATTTTTTAAAACAAAATCATACAGTATGTTGCCTTTTGTGACTTAACGTCTTTTACGTAGCATAATGTTTTCAAGATTCTTTCATATAGCATGTGTCAGTACTTCATTCCGTTTTATTGCCAAGTAAGAGTCCATTGTATGGATATACCTCCTTTTAATTTATTCAGTCATCAGTTGATAGACATTTGACTTGGTTTCATTTTTTTGACCATTATGAATAATAGCTGCTATACACGTGTAGAGAGGAACTTTCGAGATCATTCTATTTAACACCCTTATTTCATAGATAAGAAAACAGTGATCTGGAGTGGTGGTGACATGTCCCAAAAGTCGCAAAGCTCTTTGAATTAATGGAGCTAGGACTGGAACCAAGCTTCCCTCAGTTTTCTGAGAGAAATCCCCAGTTTTCTCTCAACCACATAGCTTTAAGTTAACATCTTAACAAAATGTTTGCCACCTGCATCTTTTCCTGCCTGGCTAAATTGTTAGGTAGATAGCAGAGTTGGCTTATTTATGAGGTTCTGATTTGAACTGGAAGACTGTAATTTGAAACCAGTTAATTTGTAAATTCTCAGTTGCAAGCATGCCGGATAATATAGTACCATAATTTATATGATTACAATATTTTAAGTACTCAATCTAAAGACTCCTTAGGAATCAGACAGCCAAAGCCACATCAAAAGAAGCACAGCTGTTATTAAAATTGAGAAATTGTGTTAGAATTTCAGCTCTGATTCATCATTGTGACCCTCTAGCATTAGGTCTGCTTAACACTGGCTGAAGTGTGCTTCAGGGTATCAAGGGAGAAATAAAGGAGAGGATAAGACACTTTTGCTGGAAACCTATTTTCTTTTAGATGTATCTTTTTGCCTCACTGACACTTGTTGGGTTTCTTTTTTTAAACTGACTAGCTGTGGCATGTAACTGTGAGGGATGTGGAGCAGGGAGGGAAAGTAACTTTCAGGCTAGAGTGATCGTACAGTCATTTCTGTTTATTCTTTTGCTTCTCTTAAAGTCTTGTAACTGAAGGCATTAGGAATCATGCTTATAAGAGAGCTAGGACCAGCCTGGCCAACATGGTGTAACCCCGTCTCTACTAAAAATACAAAAATTAGCTGGGTGTGGTGGTGGACACCTGTAATCCCAGCTACTTGGGAGGCTGAGGCAGGAGAATTGCTTGTACCTGGGAGGCGGAGGGTGCAGTGAGCTGAGATTGTGCCACTGCACTCCAGCCTGGGTAACAGAGTGGTCCTCTGTCTCAAAAAAGATAAAGAAAAAAGAAAAGAGAGCTAGGCTGTTGTTGATTATTCTTCCCAGTAAGGCATATGGTGCAGTGACAAGAGCACTGTGCTAGTAATCAGATGTCACTCTGCTTCTAACAAGCGCTGTGACTTTGGTCATGTGACCTGAACTCGTCCTGTGTAAGAAGTGGGTCATAGGTCTTTCTGTTCTCACTGCCAGATGCAGTATGAGGACTGAGTCAGAGTCTATAGCAAGGTTTGGCTGATGGTTTATTCCCTCCTTCCTCCACATTGTTTTCTCTTGGTAGAATGTAAGGCCCTGGAAGACAGAGACTTTCTTTTCTGTATCTAAGGCCAGTGCGGGACAGGTGGCATGTGTGTGTATGTGTGTTTCTAATGATAATGGTAAGTGCCTCCCAGCATAGCTATGCTGGAGGAGACGCAACAGGAGACAAAAGAGGTTCCTCCTCCAACAGAGCTTATGGTCTAGTAGGGGAGGCCAGGGATCAAGCATGTAGTCCCAGATGCAGCCATCAGATCATGGTGAGAGCCAAGAAGGAAAGGCTGACAGGCTGGGAGGGAGCTTGGGGGGCCTCACTGGTCTTCGGGATGCAGGACTCAGTAGCTGCGGAATTGACTGTACTTCCTCTGGGTCTGTTTTAGCCTGTGGTAATCAGAGCATGTCACTTACTGGAATTCATTTAGGAGAGCACAGATGAACCTTACTCAGGTAACTTTGATTCAGGGCTTTACTGGGGACATTGTTTAGATATTTTAAAAAATTCTCTTTTCTAGAGATGAGTGATTTTTAAAATGTTCTCATTTTGGCTTTTTCTGTAACTTTTTGAAGTGTTTCTCTTCGTAGATGTTACTTTGTTCCGAAATTCTGAACCATGACATTTGGCTTGTTTTTATTCCCAGGAGCTTTTGATGGGAGGCCAGCAGACTATTTATTCATGCTTCTCTTTAACTGGATTTGCATTGTGGTATCCTTCAATCTGTGATTTGGGGCCAGAAATAAACCAATTTTTTCCAGGTTTGGGGAAATAGACCATATTCTATAAAAATGTCAAATTATAGTATTTGCATTTTTGTTGACTGCAGTTAATAAGAATAACTAAAGTTTTTTTAAAAAAGTTGTAGTAAGTCATATAGCCCTTGAGTGATGCTCTTAGCCATTGCCTTTGTGCAATTTTTTTCCACCTTTGGTTGAGTAGTTTTATGACTGTTCCCTCTTTTTGTTCCCGGTTCTCTGTGTTCTCATGTGTGACAGCTTGTTGACTGAGGCACAAAGAGAGTCCATGCCATGAGACAGCTTTTGAAATCTGTGGTCCTTATCAGAACATTAATTTACAACCAGCATCCTTTTCTGACTTCATTGCTGTCCTCCTCTGTAGTAATTCAGTCCCTCTATAAAGTACCCAGCTCTGGGAAGGGGCACAGTACGCTTCTCTGCTCTGTCTCAATAGCAGTTGTCAGCAGTCCCCCCACTGTAGGACTCTTATAAATGGTGAGAGCAACAGCAGCTCTTGATGTCTCAGGTCCTGTGCGGAATTGGTGAGCTCAAAGTTGCCCTTGGGCTCAGCCTCCATTTAAACTTGGCCAAGTGGCAGCAAATGTGGCACTGTGGATGCCCTTTCCCCTCCTTTAAGGGAAGGAAAAAAATATTTTGGACTTTAACCATGCCATAGAGCCCTGAGAATGTTAAGTAGAATGATTATTTCCTTCAAAGGATACAGGCATCTTCATCCTTTATTTGAAGGAGAGATGTTAGCATGCAGTGGCAGAGAAAAAGGATGCCAGATGACCAGACTAAGTCATCTGCTGAAGCTGTTGATTTCTACTTATCCTTGTCATGACACCTAATGGGATATGCATAATGAAGATTAGATACCTTTGTGTTGTGGAATGTTTTAAGCAATCTGAACTATAGAAAAGTATCTTCCTTCAGAACACTGGAATTAAATTAACTTATACAATTTTCTTAAATTAAAAAAATCGTATATATATAAATTAGAGATGGGGTCTCGCTATGTTTCCCAGGGTGGTCTGGAACTCCTGGCCTCAATCAATCCTCCCATCTTGGCCTTCCAAAGTGCAGAGATTACAGGCATGAGCCAAATTACACCTGGCCAAGTGAACTTTCAAATGGGAGGAAAATAACCACATCAGTCTTGACTAGGTACAGAATGCTTCTTTTATGTCTGATCTTTAACTTTACCAACCAAGATTACTGGATTAGCAATGGATATGCAGGTAAGTGTCCCTTTAAACTATCTATTTGCCCTTTTATATGTTTCAAATACACTATTAATGGCCTTTGTCAGAAGTTGAAATTGCATTAACTATGGGGTTAATTATGTGGTATTTTGAAATTATAGAATTATAGCTGTTTTATTTTAAAGATCTTAAGGCAGCTTGAAGATCTTATCTAAATCATTGCTTTCCTTGTTCATTTCTGGCTTCTTTTTAGTGTTTCAACATTGACACTAATGGTTGTCTAGTATTTTCTAGGCATGTATATGGATGTTTTTTAAAAATTGAGATTATATGGTAATGCTTTGTTTGCTTTTTGTAAATAACAGAGCTTGACTCTTACATTTCTGAATCCATCTAAAATAATATAGTTTTGTTGTGTTTTATTATAGGATTTTGTAGCATTCATTGCATGATAAATAATAGGATCAATTTATAATTCTGATCAGTTGAGTTTCCCTTTACCCAGATGAGTATTTTTTTGAAGAGGAGGGGTTAAAAGCACAGTAGATATACATTTTTTTAAAGTGCCTCTGGAGGCTGGTTTTTACATGTCAACTTCTTTTGCAGTTGCTGATGATTCCTCTGATCATGTCAGTACTTTATGTCTGGGCCCAGCTGAACAGAGACATGATTGTATCATTTTGGTTTGGAACACGATTTAAGGTACTTTACATTGGTTGGAAAAGTGTCGTTTTCGTTAGTCTTTGCAGAAATCCGTCTTCAGTCCAGAGATGTACTTTCTGACTCATCCAGAAGAGGTCACTGCAGAGCAGTGTACCATAGGCAAGCCCCTTTCTACCCTCCTCAATCCTAGCTCTGTTAGCCAACCGGGAGACCTTTGCTGGCTTTCATTTCTTCTTTACTCCCTCTGTACCTTGGGCCCCGCAGGGATATGTCACTGAGTTATCTTACTCGTGTGTGTTAGAGAGAAGGAGAGATAACTCATGTGAAACCCTGCCTTTAAAAATCTGTTCTTATCACTCCCTCATTCCCTGTTACTTGCTTTACACTATAGCTGAGACGGATTGTTTCTGCCCCCAAACACTTCTCTTTGTACATTCTTTCCCAGTGTTCAGATGTCCCACCTGTAGCATCCGGATGTCCCCCCTGTAGCATCCGGATTCTCTTCTTCATATAAATCCTACCCATTCTTAATTTGAGTTGGAACTGAACATATTTTGTGAGTCTCCTGCCTAGAATGAGTCTTACCTTTGGGCTTTTTCAATCCTTTGTGTTCCTCTTTAGTACTTACTACATGTAGCTGTAAAGTTATTTAAGTATAACCCTCTCTTTCCTGGTTTGTGAAGTTTCTCACAACTCCTTTAGCTCCTGGTATGACGTCTTGAATTTGGTAAGGGGCTCAAATGTTGAGTTCATCTGGAGAGCTTTCTTATTAGTATTAGTTTAAGATATCAATGTGTAATGAGATAAAAATTCAGAGGAATTTCACAAGATATGTAAAAGAAGAACCTAAAAAGATAGGGTATGTTTATTTTATTTGTAACAATTTGTTGGCTGGAACCTTAGTGTGATTCTATCATGGGCCTTGCTTTTTTGAGATGGAGTCTTGCTCTGTCTCCCAGGCTGGAGTGCAGTGGCATGATGTTGGCTTACTGCAACCTCCACCTCCCGGGTTCAAGTGATTCTCCTGCCTCAGCCTCCCAAATAGCTGGGATTACAGGTGTGTGCCACCATGCCTGGCTAATTTTTGTATTTTTAGTAGAGATAGGGGTTTCACCATGTTGGCCAGGCAGGTCTTGAACTCCTGACCTTGTGATCCGCCTGTCTTGGCCTCCCAGAGTGCTGAGATTACAGGCATGAGCCACCGCGCCCGGCTGGGCCTTGCTTTTAGTAGCATCTGTAGGACACTCATATACTTTTTGAAGTTGTTAATTGTAATTCAGCAGGGCCTGTATTGCATCAGATATATGGGCAAAGTACTGTGTCCTTCCGGTTGTAAATACACAAATAAGTATAGTTTTAGATAGGAAGGTTTAAGTATAGTGGGAATAATTCCAGATTGACCTGAGAAGTTTTGCAGTGACCTTCCAGAGGATTTCAGTAAAGCCCTTGTCAGTGTATCCTTACCTATTTCAGTCCCTGTAGTGGCTGTGTCCTCTTTAGATGTGGCTACTCACATTTGCATATGTTCATTCTGTCCTAGGCCTGCTATTTACCCTGGGTTATCCTTGGATTCAACTATATCATCGGAGGCTCGTAAGTGATATTAGATATATTTAATTGGAAATATCTTTCTCTAATCTTTATACAAATTTAAAAAATCTCAGCATTGATGCATTAGAACCTTATGGAGGATCCTGCTCCTCTGGGTTGAAACCCGGGCGCCGCCAAGATGCCGGCTTACCACTCTTCTCTCATGGATCCTGACACCAAACTCATTGGAAACATGGCACTGTTACCTATCAGAAGTCAATTCAAAGGACCTGCCTCCAGAGAGACAAAAGATACAGATATTGTGGATGAAGCCATCTATTACTTTAAGGCCAATGTCTTCTTCAAGAACTATGAAATTAAGAATGAAGCTGATAGGACCTTGATATATATAACTCTCTACATTTCTGAGTGTCTGAAGAAACTCCAAAAGTGCAATTCCAAAAGCCAAGGTGAGAAAGAATTGTATACACTGGGAATCACTAATTTTCCCATTCCTGGAGAGCCTGGTTT
>CAUYLG010074886.1:0-10470 GCA_963573385.1 Cacajao melanocephalus
AGATGGTATCTCATTGTGGTTTTGATTTGCATTTCTCTAATGACCAGTGATGATGAGCTTTTTTTCATATGTTTGTTGGCCACATAAATGTCTTCTTTTGAGAAGCCTCTGTTCATATCCTTTGCCCACTTTTTGACAGGATTGTTTTTTTCTTATAAATTTGTTTAAGTTCCTTATAGATTCTGGATATTAGCCCTTTGTCAGATAGATAGATTACAAAAAGTTTCTCCCATTGTGTAGGTTGCCTCTTCACTCTGATGATAGTTTCTTTTGCTGGGCAGAAGCTCTTTAGTTTAATCAGGTCCCATTTGTCAATTTTGGCTTTTGTTGCCATTGCTTTTGATGTTTTAGTCATGAAGTCTTTGCCCATGCCTATGTCCTGGTATTACCTAGGTTTTTTCTAGGGGTTTCACGGTTTTAGGTCTTATAGTTAGGACTTTAGTCCATCTTGAGTTAATTTTTGTATAAGGTGTAAGTAAGAGATCCAGTTTTAGTTTTCTACATATGGCTAGCCAGTTTTCCCAACACCATTTATTAAATAGGGAATCCTTTCCCCATTGCTTGTTTTAGTCAGGTTTGTCAAAGATCAGATGGTTGTAGATGTATGGTGCTATTTCTGAGGCTTCTGTTCTGTTCCGTTGGTTTATATGTCTGTTTTGGTACCAGCACCGTGCTGTTTTGGTTACTGTAGCCTTGGAGTATAGTCTGAAGTCAGATAGTGTGATACCTCCAGCTTTGTTCTTTTTGCTTAGGATTGTCTTGGCTATATAGGCTTTTTTTTTTAGTTCGCTATGAAATTTAAAGTAGGTTTTCTAATTCTGTGAAGAAAGACAATGGTAGCTTGATGGGGATAGCATTGAATATATAAATTACTTTGGGCACTATGGCCATTTTCATGATATTGATTCTTCCTGTTCATGAATATGGAATTTTTTTCCATTTGTTTGTGTCCTCTCTTATTTCCTTGAGCAGTAGTTTGTAGTTGTCCTTGAAGAGGTCCTTCACATCCCTTGTAAGTTGTATTCTTAGGTATACTTTATTATTACTTGAGAATCACAAGAAAGATTATAGGACTGCTAGAATTTTCATGCAAAAGTCGAGGGAAGGATGACTTCCACTAACTAGATTTAAAGAGGTAGCAGGAGACAAAAATAACGATGGTTTT
This sequence comes from Cacajao melanocephalus, assembly GCA_963573385.1. Classification (NCBI taxonomy): domain Eukaryota; kingdom Metazoa; phylum Chordata; class Mammalia; order Primates; family Pitheciidae; genus Cacajao; species Cacajao melanocephalus. The sequence goes on from CAUYLG010074886.1 coordinate 1,166, forward strand.
AGGAATACCCTCCATTAGCCCTACAAGCTCATTGTGCTGGTGAAAATTATCTTTCCTTATTAGAAGGTAAGCCTCAAGAGAGAAGAATTCTTGAACATCTTACTCATCAGTTCCACGACTGCTGCATTTGTGCAGATTGTGTGCTACATGATGGCACCACATTCAAGAGGATGTGATTCAAATCACAGACATCATAGATGTACATATTTACTGCCAAAATTATTCAGCGAAGGCATTACAACACCTTTTTTTTCAATAAAATCAGGATATACAATGATTTCCTAACAGATATAAGTAAAATATCTTAAGGAAGCAAATTCCTAAAAAATATCTCCCAAACTAATGATGGCCTAATATCTAGAGCCCTGAAGATTTCCTGACATACAGTGTACACTCAACAAATATTTGTGAATGAATGAATTCAAATTTCCTACTAATTACCTTTGTATAAATATATATATTAATGTGATGACTGATATTTTTTAAAGCTCTAGAATTATCTACCAATGAGGAAATTTGCAAAGTAGCTAGTAACATAATTAACATAACAGATATCAGTAGTCAGTAGGCAAATGGAACAGATTAGAGACCCCTGAAATAAAGCCACACATCTACAACCAACTGATCTTTGACAAAGCTGACAAAAATAAACAATGGAGAAAGGATATCCTATTCAGTAAATTGTGCTGGGTAAACTGGCTAGCCATGTGCAGAAGAGTGAAACTGGACTCCTACCTCTCAGTGTATATAAAAATTAACTCAAGATGGATTAAAGATTCAAGATGGGCATCAAGATCTCAAATTATAAAAATTCTAGAAGAAAACTTAGGAAATCCTCTTCTAGACATTGGCCTAGGCAAATAATTTATGACTAAGTTCATAAAAGCAAATGCAACAAAAACAGAAATTGACGGTGGGACCTAATTAAACTAAAGAGCTTCTGCACAGTCAAAAACAAAACAAAACAAAACAAAACAAAACAAAACAAAACAAAACAAAACAAAAACCAGCAGTGTAAACAGACAATCTACAGAATGAGAAAATATTTGCAAAGTATACATCTGTAAAAGGACTAATATCCAGAATCTGTAAGGAACTTAAACAACAAGCAAAAACCAAATAACCACATTACAAAGGACATGAACAGATACTTCTCAAAAAGAATATATATTAGTGGCCAGCAAATAAATGAAAAAATGCTCGACATTGCTAATCATCAAAGAAGTATGAATTAAAACTGCAATGAGATACTATCTCACATCAGCCAGGATGGTTATTATTAAAAAGTCAAAAAATAACAGATGCTGGTGAGGTTGCAGAGAAGAAAGAATGCTTACACACTGTTGATGGGAATGCAAATTAGTTCTGCCACTGTGGAAAGCAATTTGGAGATTCCTCAAAAAACTAAACATAGAACTACCATTTGACCCAGAAATCCCATAACTGGGTATATACTCAAAGGAAAAGAAATCATTCTACCAAAAAGACACCTGTGCTCATATGTTTATTGCAGCATTATTCACAATAGCAAAGACAAAGAATCAACTGAGGTGCCCATCAGTGATGGACTGGGTAAAGAAGATGTGGTGTATATACATCACAGAATTCTATGCAGCCATAAAAAAGATCAGCATCATGTCCTTTGCAGCAACATGGATACAGCTGGAGGCCGTTATCTTAAGCAAATTAACACAGAAACAGAAAATCAAATAACTCATGTTCTCATTTATAAGTGGGAACTAAACGTTGGGTACACAGAGACATAACGATGGAAACAATAAACACCAGGGATTCCAAAAAAGGGGAGGGAGGGAAGTAGGGCAAGAGTTGAAAAACTACATATCTGGTAGTATATTTACTACTTGGGTGATGGGATCATTAGAAGCCAAATTGCAGCATTGTGCATTATACCTGTGTTACAAACCTGCACATGTACCCCAAAATCTAAAACTAAAATAAATAAAATATAGAAAGACAATAAGCTTGGGAAATCTTCTATGAAGAAAATGTAAAAGGATAATTCTTATGGGTTGAATTGTGCTACCCCCACCCCCATTCATATGTTGAAGTCCTTATCCCAAGTACCTCAGACTATGACCGGTTTGGAAATGGGGTCATTGAAGATGTAATTAGAGAAGATGAAGTTATACTGGATAGGGTGGACCCCTTATTCAATATGACTGATGGTCTTATGAAAAGGGAAAATTTGGGGACAGACATACTGAGAAGGAGAATGCCATGTGAAGATGAAGGCAGAGGCTGGGGTCATGATTCTACAAGCCAAGGAATGCCAAAGACTGCTAGCAAATCTCCAGAAGCTGGGAGAGAAGGGAACAGATTCTTTCTCAGAGTCATCAGAAGGAACCAACCCATTAATACCCTGATTTCAGACTTGTAGTCTCCAGAACTGTGAAAGGATATGAGACAATATATTTCCATTGTTTAAGCGAACAAGTTTGCAAAACTTTATTTTGGCAGTCCTCACAAACTAAAATAATACATGAGAGAGAGAGACTTTAGATTGAGGGGTCAGGGAAGGGCTCATGGAGAAGTTGACATTTAGGTGAGATTGGAATGATGAGGAAAAGCCAGCCTTAGAAGGACCCTGGGACAGGTATTAATACAGAGGGAACAAGGGCAATCACTTAGAGGAGGAGAGTTAGGTATCTTGTTACTGGTGGACTGGATAAGTGACATTTTTTTTCCCTGAATAAACGTTTATTGACAAGTATTTTGGAAGAGTTAACACAGACTTAAACAGTAACCAGGTTACCCCTAGAGAATAACTTGAATGTTTTTCTGTGATAGGTCAGTGTGTGTCTCTTTTGATAGTTCCACGTACCCAAGTATATAGGACTGAATTCAGTGGTTGTTCTTTTAATAGTATGAAATTTCAATTCAGTACCAAAATGGCAATTTTAGGGATTTCTGTTTTCTACTTCTCAATTAATTGCCTTGTACAAACGGCAAGTATACTGCCATGTGACTGGGACCTCTGGGAGTTAGAGTGGGAAAGGAACAAGGGAGATTATCCCAGTTTACAAGGGAACAGTCAAGAAATGTGGAGGACTTAAATCAGCGACCATTAAAAAGAATGAAGATCCAGGAGTAGAACTTACTTTTTCTAATCCCAACTGCATGCAATTCCTGCAGCAGCCTCCTCCAGAACCTTCGTGGGCAGTGAATACATTTTTGTTGATGTGAGAACATCAAAACAGTGCCTTGATTTGGAAAATATAAAGCAAAGGGAAAAAGGCAGTTTCTGGTAAATGGAAGTAATTCTCGGCAGGCAGTTCTTATCCAGTTAGCGCTAAGGAATTTTGTTCATGTAGTGAGAATGAAAGCACATTGAAACAAATAACTCAAGTTTTCCATAGCAGGTCCAGAAGATAAGGATTTGGCTTGTTATTAATATTCTCTGCCTAATTGTTCCTTTCTGTTCTGCTGGAGGTGAAAGTGCCCTGTGGTCCTACTCAAGCAGTTGTTCATTAATCTCCACACAGGGCTGGAGGAGCAATTTGAGGAACCCAGAAGGCTGGGCACATGTGGAGCACTAGTGAGAAGCCCATGAACATGCCAGCCAAAGAGTGAGGCAGACTACACTCCCCTTTCATGCCCTCTTTGTTTCCTTTTCTGCAGATACCTCATCTAAGAAGGAAATTTATTTTTATTTTATTTTTTGAGATGGGGTCTTGCTCTGTCACTCAGGCTAGAGTGCAGTGGCACAATCTCTGCTCACTGCAATTTCTGCCTCCTGGGTATAAGCAATTCTCCTGCCTCAGCCTCTTGAGTAGCTGGGACTACAGGTGCATGCCACCATGTCCAGCTAATTTTTATTTTTATTTTTTGGTATTTTTAGTAGAGATGGGGTTTCACCATATGGCCATGCTGGTCTGGAACTCCTGACCTTGTGATCTGCCTACCTCTGCCTCCCAAAGTTCTGGGATTACAGGCATGAGCCACCACGCCTGGCTGGAAATTTATTTTTAATGATTACCATGTATATTCACATTGAATTATCACAACATATCTGATATTTAAGTATTTTTATCTCTCTTTCTGAATTGAACCTTGATACTCAGAGGTTATGTCACTTACTTTATATAACATCACAAAGTTAGCATAAAGTTTGTTGAAAACATGAACTATTTGAGCCAATGTGATCTGGATTCAAATTCCAGCCTCATCCCTTACTAGCTGTGGGAAATTGGGTAAGTTACTTAAAACTTTCTGTAGCTCAATTTTCCTATCTGTGAAATGGAGATAATACTAATAGTTCTTTTGTCAGGGTTGTTGGAAGGATTAAATGTATCACTATGTGTAGTGGTATTTGGAACACTGCCTGACAAATGATGATGAAGTAGGAGGAGCACAAACTTGGGCCTGTTTGTCTTTAAGCTTCCAGTGCTCTTCGTGCTATGCATAAGCTACTTCTCTTTTCAGAAGCCCGGCTTCCCTCATGACAGCTGACTATTCTTGAGACATTTGCCTCCCTTCCTTCCCACCATAAGGTGCCTCCCCTGAATGCCAGTTCTTCTGGAACTATAGGTGTTTGGATTACTTAACCTGATGACTCACTGTAGGCTGAGTTGTTACTGAATGTTCCTGGCTTGATGGTGTGCTTTTTATTATGCTGGTGGTTCAAGTTGTGCAGGCTTGGAATAGGTTGTCTTATAAAATAGAAGTTGAACAGTAACTGGTAGAGGGAGTGGAAAGAGGACCCATGAACTGGGCAAGAGTTGTTTCTACTTTTCTACGTAAAGGGAAGATCAATGCAGGAAGTACGGCCATTGCAGCAAATTCTGGATGACTAATCTTTGTGCCATCAGGCCTTTACTTAACTCTCAAATATTTCATCATTTGCTACAGGCCTTCTGTACTTGCATGTAGGCCAGCCAGATCTGGGGGCAGCAAGTCATCTGAATAAAAGCTGGTCACTCCAGAATCTTCGTAGAAACTGATTGACTATTTTGATAGTCTTTTTGTGACTGAAACCATATAAGATTTTCATTTATAGATTAACATATTTTGGTGGTAGTTTTCTCAAGTGAAACTAATTATTTATTTTACAATTTATCTCAATCTATACCACAGGACTAGATGCCTGAATTGTAGTTTGCCAATTAAGCAATTTTTTATTCAAAAGTTTGTTTCGCCTAAATCTTTTTAGGCTAGAGAAGATTTCAGATTCAAACCCAGCCTGACCACCTGATGGTGCAAAGAGGGTGCCCTGAAAGAAAAATTTTGTCAAGAATCAGAAAAGAAAACAAACCAATTTAGACTATCTTCTACTGCTAAAAACTGAACTAAGAAGGGAGGTGGGCTAAAAGGCTGCACATCTTTTAAGGAAACAAAGTGTGTATGTGTGCGTGTGTGCGTGCATGCGTGCACACGTGTGAGTGTGTGTGTGTGTACACACTTTATTTCTGTTGACAGATGGGTCTTAGCTACCAAACTTGGAATAAATGTAGGCAGTAAATCAGTTTTCCCATTTTTTGACAGACTTTATCATGAAAAATGATTCTAAACGTAAACACAGTGGGTAAAATGCCACTTACCGGGAATTTAATAAACATACTAATTTAGACCTCAGCAAGAGAGCACCTAAATATCAAGCATAATGATATACCACAAATCAAATATTCAGGATATCTATTTTAATCTAAGAGGAAACAGAACTCTTTATCCTAATCTTACTGTAAAGCCTTTGGCTTCCTAAAGTATGTGATCTTGTTAAATTAAAGGATTAAAGTGAATGCATCCTTACTTTGGTATGTACTTACAACTAAATAAATAACATGCTTGTTATGACTGCAAACAAAATGAATTAAGTAAAACAAGACAGACAGCATGGACTTGCTGATGTCTTTGTTTTTGACAGCCTCTAATCCTGGAAACAGGAAGATACTGAGATGAATAAACATTCTTTGTCTTTATGAGCTCCCAAGTGGTTAAGTCTATGCCCAGAGTCATGCTAAGGAGTTGAGAAACTGTCACATCTAGAGACCTTTCATATGTATAAAGGAAATCTCTCCCTTTCATTGTCTTTTCTGCATCCTGCTTATCTGAAAATCCACGAATGCTTTAGCATTTGGGGCTCTCAAATAGAGTAAGGGGGCGGGGGAGGGAGAGGAAAAATTTCTCGTAAGACTCTTTTGAAGAATTGTCCCCCTTGAATAGCTGTCCCAGTTTAGTCTTCATCAGCTGTCACTGAACTTTTCAGACAAACAAACAAAAGACCCAGTGCTTTCCATGAAACCTCATTCCCAGCAATATTTAGCCCAGGGGCCACAGATGTGTCCCCTTTCTAAATGGAATGCTGTCCTGAGCCAAATATGTCAGCAGTTAAACAGCCCACAAACACACCACAAATATTGGTTTATTAGGAATCAAAATGTGAAGTGGGCTACAAAACTGGGGGATGGAGTATTAAGACCAGATTGAAAAGTGCTGTGGTAGTGTCTGGGTAAATATCACTAGCGGTACAATATTGAAAAGATTGGGAAGTCATCAACCAGCCCTTCAGAACTGAAACACATGATTTAACCACAAGCTGTACTTTACGAAATCTTAAACTGTAACACAAAGAGTGACCTAATTTAATCCATGTGGGCTACATGTTTGATGTCAACAGACTTTCCTTTTAAACAGTTCAGAGAATGCAACAGGGTCTTTAGTCTTTAATAAAATCTGGACTGTTTCCTGCTAAGTCACTTATCTTGAGGGATTAATTATTTTTACATTATGATTGATATTCCATGGATTTTTATGAGTTTTCTGTACCTTTTTATGCATGTCCTTTTTGCAAGGGACAATTAACTGTGAGTCTTAAAACATTAGTCTCCCACAGGTGTAAAGGATGTGGAAGTAGGTCCTGAGGCAGACAGTGCTGCTCTCACTGATGGGCTTGCAAGAGACACAGAATGAAGACAATAGCTGTCACTGTCAGAAGTAATATACATGATGCTTGTTTCATACAGAGGCTACTTGTGGACTTAACATGACAGATATGCACATATACATGATGCTTGCTTCATACAGAGGCTACTTGTGGACTTAACATGACAGATACGCACATATAGAAAAGTGCCTTCTAAACAACTCTTCTTAAAATAGTTTGATAATGTTGCGGGCTGGAGCTTCCCCACTGTTTAGGTTCGCAACATGATTATAAGGTGTTTCTTCTACTAGATAGACATCTAGTTAGCTGTTGACTTTTTTTCTTTAACATTACGATCATTAGCCTTAAATATTCCAGATGAGCACATTTCACAAGTGTATATGAGCCTTTTAAAATACTCAGTGTAACTAAAATTTCTGGTATGTCTCAGTCCATCAAGAATAGTTGAAAGTGATACAATGTGTGCCTTCAAGTAGCCCTGAGGATCTCTAGGTTGATAAAAGCAGGGATAAAATAAGTAGTTTTTATTTTTACATATTAAAAAAAGGGGTAAGCATGGGAAAACTCAGGCCTGTGCCCTATCCCTAGCCATACTCAATCTTGTAGAACTTCACTACAACCTGGTGGTCTGTAGAGCACAGCATCAACATCACCAGAGGATTGGTTAGAAATGCAGACAGCTGCCCTTCCCAGACCCTACTGAATCAAAAATCTACATTTTAACAGAAACCCTAGGTGATTCTGAGGCATAATTTAAGTTCTGCTTAAAGAGGCACTGCTTTAGAGGGCTTTTGGGCATGGTTTTAGGAGGCCATAACTAGCTGAGCTGATCCTTTAAAACATGCTACCAAAGAGAAGGAAAATTTTCTTTGTTGGATGTTGTCTTAGTCTGCTTTGTGTTGCTCTGAAAGAATACCTAAGCCTGGGTAATTTATAAAGAAAAGATGTTATTTAGCTCACAGTTTTCCTGGCTGAGAAGTTCAAGGGCATGGCCTTGGCTTCTGGTGAGGGATTTCGTGCTGCCTCACAGCATGGTGGAGAAAGTCAAAGGAGAAGCAGAGAGGTGAAAAGGGGTAAACTTGAGGGACATCCTAGCTTTATAACACCCATTCTTGAGGGATCTCATCCATTCCCATGAGAACTGATCCAATATTTTATTTTATTTTATTTTATTTTATTTTATTTTATTTTTTAGTTGTACTTTAGGTTCTGGGGTACATGTGCAGTTCATGCAGGATTGTTGCATAGGTGCACACATGGCAATGTGGTTTGCTGCCTCCATCCCCCTGTCACCTACATCTGGCATTTCTTTCCATGTTATCCCTCCCCGACCTCCCCACCACCCCACTGTTCCTCCCTCGGCCCCCCAACAGGCCCCAGTGTGTGATGCTCCCCTCCCTGTGTCCATGTATTCTCATTGTTCAATACCTGCCTGTGAGTGAGAATATGCAGTGTTTGATTTTCTGTTCTTGTGTCAGTTTGCTGAGAATGATGGTTTCCGGATTCATCCATGTCCCTACAAAGAACACGAACTCATCGTTTTTTATGGCTGCATAGTATTCCATGGTGTATATGTGCCACATTTTCCTTGTCCAGTCTGTCGTCGATGGGCATTTGGGTTGGTTCCAGGTATTTGCTATTTTAAACAGTGCCGCTCTGAACATACATATGCATGTGTCTTTATAATAGAATGATTTATAATCCTTTGGATATATACCCAGTAATAGGATTGCTGGGTCAAATGGAATATCTATTTCTAGGTCCTTGAGGAAGCACCACACTGTCTTCCACAATGGTTGAACTAGTTTACACTCTCACCAATAGTATAAAAGTGTTCCTATTTCTATTTCTCCACATCCTCTCTAGCATCTGTTGTCTCCAGGTTTTTTAATGATCACCATTCTAACTGGCATGAGATGGTATCTCAATGTGGTTTTGATTTGCATTTCTCTGGTAATCAGTGATGATGAGCATTTTTTCATATGTTTGTTGGCCTCATATATGTCTTCCTTTAAAAAGTGTCTATTTGTATCCTTCTCCAGCTTTTGGATGTGTTTGTTTTTTTCTTGTAAATCTGTTTTAGTTCTTTGTAGATTCTGGACATTAGCCCTTTGTTAGATGGGTAGATTACAAAACTTTTTCCCATTCTGTTGGTTGCCAGTTCACTCTAATGATTGTTTATTTGGCTGTACAGAAGCTCTGGAGTTTAATTAGGTCCCATTTCTCTATTTTGGCTTTTGTTGCCATTGCTTTTGGTGTTTTAGTCATGAAGTCCTTGCCTATGCCTATGTCCTGAATGATTTTGCCTAGGTTTTCTTCTAGGGTTTTTATGGTGTTAGGTCTTATGTTTAAGTCTTTAATCCATCTGGAGTTAATTTTAGTGTAAGGTATCAGGAAGGGGTCC
>CAUYLG010074887.1:0-19134 GCA_963573385.1 Cacajao melanocephalus
TGGGCAGTAGAACAAGAATCCTGTTCTCTCTCCCTCTTTTTCTTCCTCTTTCTTTCTCTCATACATTCTTTTTCTTTCTTTCTTTCACTCTCACTTTCTTTCCTCTCTTTTTCTTTCTTTCAAAAAAAAAAAAAAGAAAAATACAAAGAGCAAGGCATAATCAGGTTGGCTGAAATACAGAGTGAACATGTGAAATAGGCAATAGATAAAGCTATTCAAAAACGTGGTTGCCCTGCCTGAGGGTTAAGAATTATTGAATCAAGAAGAGCTGCCCAATGAGTGTGGCACGAATAAGTTATATGTGTTCTTCACAACTGAAATAAATTGAGGCTACTTTTGTTCAGACAGCTTACCTTTGGGATTCGAGCTTCATCTTTGCTCCAAAGATGTGACCTAGAAAAGGTTATTTAACTTCTAACCCTTAGTTTCAACTCTGTGAAATATGGATAATAATATTTCTTAGGTTACAGGGATTTTTATGATTTTGAATTAATTCAGGCAAAGCACTTAGCATCACCCTGGCCATATATTCATCTTTCTTTAACTATTGCCATTTGTGCTTGTTCAGAAGAAAAATATTGAGGAGCTAGTTGTGTCTCAAGGTGAAACTATTCAACTAGACTTGGAAATTAGAAACTAGAAATTAAGTCAATATACAGTGGGATCTATCTGCATGGAAATGACGCCTGAAATCAAAGGAAGGAGGTACAAGGATATATAAATGATGATTTCACAACAAGGATTTATGTTTCTGTTACGAAAACACTCAGAGAAAAATTAATTTGTAATAAAATTTAAAGATATATAAACCTGGAACTAAAGCAGAGGTTTCTATGAATTCTCCCAAGTATTGACTTGGTTTATAACTTTGGCCATATTAAAGTCTTTCCCTCTCCTCCCTACCGTCAGGAGAATATTCAGCCTGCTCTTCTTTGACTCAGCTTTTTAATTAGTCCTCACAAAGCTTTGTATTTCAAGTTGTGACACATTTAACCTTCTGACCTTCTTCTCCATCTACTTAGACAATCTAGTCATGCCCAGGTGTGGTGGCTCACAGTTGTAACGCAGCACTTTGAGAGACCAAGGCAAGAAAATTGCTTGAGGCCAGGAGTTTGAGACCAGCCTGGGCAATAAATCGAGACCCTGTCTCTACAAAAAAATTCTTTTAAAACGAGCTGGGTGTGGTAGTGGTGGCTGTAGTCTCAGCTACTCGGGAGGCTGAGGCGGGAGGATCACTTTAGTCCGGGAGTTCGCGGGTGCGGTGAGCTATGATTGCACCACTCCACTCTATCTGAAGTTACAGAGAAGGTTCTGTCTAAAAACAAGCAAAAAAATAAACAATTGAGTCTTTCTCTGATGTTTGGAATGAGCAAGATCTGGCATTTACCTCCACACCCAACTGTATTTCCCTTGGCACTAAACTTTGGCTTGTTCCAGTATTGCACTTGGTTTCCCTTAGATCTTCCAAAATTGAAGCTTTTGTCTGCATTGAAATATGGGCCCCATGCTGAAAAGACTAAAGCCAAAATGTACAATGTGATATTAGGAAGACAGCTACTTCTTTACCAAATCGATTCCCCCTTCTTCATTGGCCCTTGGCCAAACAGTACTTCACAGCCTCTCTTTCAGTTAGGTGCAATCCCTGGACATATTCTACACAATAGTTAATGAACACAAGTGATGTGTATCACTTCCAAGACTGGCTCACAAATTTCTCCAATGAATTTCCTCCATGTTTCTCTCCCTTTCTACTACTGCCTGGGATAGAAATAAACCCTACCACTTCTCCACAGGGAAACCTTGAACACCATGCATTGAAGATGAGTTCTGAAAAGACGGCTTGGAAACAATGAACAGAGTGAAGAGACGTTTAAACCACAGATGACTGTGAGAAAATACTGGCAAACCATACATCTGATAAGGAGCTAATATCTAAAACATATAAGGAACTCAATTCAATAGCAGTAAAATAAAAAACATGAGTAAAAACTGGATAAATTACCAGAACAGACATTTCTACAAAGAAGACATATGAATGGCTGGCAGATTTATGAAAAAATGCTCAACATCTCTAATCATCAGGGAAATGCAAATTAAAACCACAATGAGACATCACCTCACACTTGTTAGAATGACTATTATCAAAAAGGTGAAACATAAGTGTTGGCAATGATGTAGAGGAAGGGGAACCGCTGTACATTGTTGGTAACAATGTAAATTAGTATAGCATTTTGGAAAACAGTATAAAGATTCTCCAAAAAGCTAAAAACAGAATTACCATATGATCCAGCGATCCGAGTTTTAGGAATCTATCCCTTAGTGGATGAATAGATGCAGAAAATGTGGCCAAATATACCAGTGGAACACTAGATAGCCTTTTAAATAAAAGGTAAATTATGTCATTTCCAACAACACAGATGAGCCTGGAGGACGTTATACTCAGTGAAATAAGCCAGGCACAGAAAGACAAGTACTGCATGTTCTCACTTACATGTGGAATCCAAAAATATTGAACTTACTGAAGCAGAGAGTAGAATGGTGGTTACTAGGGGCTGGATATAACCCAACAGTGAGATGTTGGTCAGAGGGTACAAACTTTCAGTTAGGAAAAGTAAGTTTCACTGATCTAGTGCACAGCATGGAGACCTTTCAAAATTGCTAAAAGAACAGCTGACTGATATGTTAATTGCCTTGATATAATCTTTCTCCAATGTATACATATATCAGAACATCATCTTGTACCCCATAAATATATACTGTTAATAGGTGGTCGATTTTTTTTTAAAAAAGATTGCTTGGAGCAGAGAACTCCTTCCATCCAATCCTGATAACTAGGTACCACATTTTAGATTGCTAGCAAGAAGACAACTTCAATTAGGCCAGAATATTATCCATTTTTATTTTATTGATTACAGCAGTTTGGCATCCTCAAACTAATTTGGCAATTTTAACTATCCTGACCCAACAGGAGAATTCCAAAAAATGCTGGCCACCTGGGAGGGCCATCCACATTAACAAAGGCTCCTCTATTCTGCAGGATATATTGGAAATAACACCAGGAGACTCCAAGAAGACACAGGTAAAGTATCAAATCTATTTCTTACAAAGGCATAGTCTACGTTTGTATAAAGCTTCAAATCCTTTTATCTCTCATGTCCCTGGTCCACAGTAAATCCATATTAGGAAATTTTGATTTAAGATGTCATTCTTTCACCTTTTAAGTATTTACACATATTGGGACTAGTAAAACCCTGGTAAATATTCTGAGAATGCTCCCCACAAAGTTTATGGGAAATGAACATATATCTACATATATTCCTCATATGTATAGATATATATTCATATCTATACATATGAGGAATATATGTAGATATATGTGCATGTATATGTAGATATATGTGTGTATATACACATGTATACATATGTGAATATATATTCACATATGTATATATAAACAAAATACAAGCACTTACCATTATACATATATCACTTATATATGTATATATACACAATATATATTATGTATAACATATACATACATAACATGTATATATACACACAATATAAACATGTATACATATACACAATATACATTATGCACAATGTATACATACACATGTATACATACACATGTATACATTGTACATAATGTATATTGTGTATATGTATGTATGTATACATACAAATACATATATACATATATACATAATATATACACATATACAGAATATATGTATATATTACAATATGTGATATATAGTATATATGTATATACATATTATACATAAAAGAATATATGTATATTTGTAAGTGAATGTGTACTTTAAATATATATATTAAAAACCGCAGTAAGGATATTGTCTAGGTCTCTGCATTTCAATAAAATCAAAACGCAACAGAAAAAGATTCAGGGAACAGGATGATTAAAAAGTCCAGGGCCGCACTGTATGCAGACAACCTTAGAGGATTAGTATGATTCCATCTGCAAACACTGAAGCTGACAGGGGTATGATTGAAGTCTATAAAACTCATAAAAGGTAGGGCTGTGATGAACACAAACATGTTCACCAAATCCCAGTTTACCATGACAACAGTCTTTCCCTTACATCTTGAAAGAGGAAAATTTAGAACAAACAGAGAAAGGATAAGTTAACAAAACAGAGCAGGTAGCAATAGCCCGATTAGCAGAAATCATAACCTTGAAAACCAGAGACAGACTGCAAATATAAATAACTTCAACTAAGTACTAGACAAATCCACGCATGACAGTTCCATTAAGGGAATAAAATGATGCCTAAAAATTTAAAGAGGCTAAAAGTGATTGACCAAAAATGAACGACTTAGAATTAGGATTCTTTCTAGATTTAGAGTCTTCGTAACAACAGCGTTGCACACAGATCTTCACCAGCTGTGCAGCTTTGGAAATTGCCCCTGCATTGCCCCTTCTGGTTTGCTGAAAATATTGTTTCTGGTAAATTTATCTCATGTCAGCCAAAGTGCTGTTTTTATGGAATTGCCCATGGAGAGAAGCCCATCATAGATTCTGAGCGACATGGAGAAGCCCTGGTACAACACTAAATTTAGATAGAATTGAGCCATACACTAAAACTCTTAAATGACCTTACTTTTCAAATATCCTCCAGGCGTGAAATAGACCCACTAGTATAAGATGTAGTATGGGCATTTTCAAAGGGAATAGGAGATATTCTGCTCTTCCAAGAGCAGGCATATGAATCACAACGAAGTCATTGATTAAATCCCTGGATGCCTGCAGATTAAATTTAGTTACTTTTTTAAACCTTGCCTTCTGGATGATTGCACTCTAAACCAAGTAGCATGGCTTCTGGTTACTGCCAGCCCACAACTTTCTGCTTTTCTAGGAACTGTTTCAATTCGAAAAGGGCACTTAGTCTTTGGAAACAATCCCATTTTGAAATAGCAATGATCGTACTCAGCTGATTAAAAATTAATATGTACTGTGCTTGAATGCTACACCACACAATTTCTCAAAAAAAAAAAAATGCTGAACCTCTAGGATTTTTCTCTCCAGTATTCCTTACCACACAAAATATGTGTTGTGCATTAATTCCTAAATTCTAGATCATGACCAATTTCAGTCAAATCAATACATAGATGTTTGTTAAATATTTACTGGTTTTCTTTGGACTTACAAGGAAAAACGCATTTTGCAGTTACTTTTCCCTAAGACAGTGGGTAAAGACTGCCCAGCTTTAAATGTACTGCCTGGAAGTAGCTTCTGATGCATGTCTGCATTTCTGCATGGTACTCAAATTCAGGGCACCAATATCTTTAGTGGGTTTGGTGCTCTACCAGGTTATTGCTACCTTCTTCCTTCTGTAGGCACTTTCTAATAAAAGCATGCAATTAAGTACTCCTTGTGATTTACCAGTTAAAAACTTGGCAAATCCCTGCACCAAACATGTTATAGTCTTTTAATTGTGGAGGTATAAACAGGCATCTTCCTAGTAAAATGTTCTATAATCACCCAAAGGGCAACGCTTTATAACCATTATCATATCAACCTTATACCTAACCCTAAATCCCCTACCTGGACTGACAGTCTAACTAGGCCCACAAGGAACAGAGTAATGTAGTTCCCAAAGAACTGCCAAAAGGAGGAGGAAAGATTTTAAATAATCCACGCACAAAAACTCTACTACATAAAGTTCACAGTCTTGTTGTTTGAAAGATTGAGGCAATAGTCATTTTGTCCCATAAATACAATATTAGTGAGGAATGGAAAATTATTGAGGAATCAATAGTATAGAGGTCATTTTTTCCAATAGCTTAGTAGAATCCAGACAGAAAGAGTAATTCAAAATACAGGAAACTCCCTCACAGGACACTCACCATTTGTTGTATCTTCATGTACTCTTGAAAATCAGCCACTCATAATGCATGCTCCAAAATGGCATCAGGAAAGATGAAACACAAGCGAGCATTGGTCTTTTAAGTGCAATACAAGAGCCAAGAGCTGAGGCAGCGTGGCCAAGATCATAGGCTCTTACTATGACAACATGTAATTCAGAGGCCTCCTGTGAAGAGAGATGTCATAGGCAACTGTTGGAAATTTAATTGGTGTCTGGGATTTTATCAGTGACAGCTCATTATTCATGTTACCCAGAGAAGAAGAGGAAAAACACACTAACCAGCATCCTTTCAAAAGCAAGTCTCAAAGACCCAACTGCAGCTTACATGCAAACAGCATTTTTTAGTGGTGACACCAGACATGTTAAAACAAACCCAGGCCAGGCGTGGTGGCTCACATCTGTAATCCTAGCACTTTGGGAGGCTGAGGTCAGGAGTTCGAGACCAGCCTGGCCAACATGGTGAAACCTGTCTCTCCTAAAAATACAACAATCAGCTGGGTGTGGTGGTAGGTGCCTGTAATCCTAGCTACTCGGGAGGCTGAGGCACGAGAATCGCTTGAACCCGGGAGGGGGAGGCTGCAGTGAGCCAAGGTAGTGCACTGCACTCCAGCCTGGGTGACAGAGTGAGACTCTGTCTCAAAAAAAAAGAAAGAAAGAAAGAAAAGGAAAAGAAACAGAAAAGAAACAAACAAACCCGGGCTTAAGGCTGAGTGGCAAAAATAGCTGCTTGTATTGCAGCTGTGCACCCAAAGCCTCTTGCCTCAATAAAACTTGAAAATTTTCATTTAGAATTTTTGAATTACAGTTCCTGGCTTTATGGCATATTTCATCTGGGCCACTTCCAAATGGACCCTCTGGCATGGTTATATCCTATGATAGAGAGATGTTCAGTTTAAAAATAATTACCTAAATCATCTCTGCCACTTTGATTTAGTGTGAGGGGGGGTTGATTTTGTTTCCTTGCTCACTGTGAAAATTTTACTTATGATAACATTACTTTAACTTTTAAATTGAACTCATGGACAACAAAATGCAAGTTTAGAATATATAGTTTTGGGGTTTTGTTTCCGACACGTGTTAAATAAAATTTGACACCGCGACTTTTCCTGAGTTGAAACAACCATGAAAATTTAGTGTTCTCTTGAGATAAGAGAATAGAAGAACTGAATGTATTGGGAATCTTCTGAATCTAGTTTGAGAGCATTGTACTGTCAGTAGCTTCCATTCTCACCCACTAGGAGGAAGGCTCTAACATGTCATGCAACCAAATCAGTGATATAACTTCGTGACTTCATTCAGCTTGGCATGATTACTTCATCTTGAGATGCTTCCCAATTTCTTAAAAATAGTTTCTTACAGGGAACAAAAGGAAAAACAGACAATTTGAACTACTTCAAAACTAAAAACATTTGTGCATCAAAGAACATAATTAACACACTGAAAAAAGCAACCTATGGAATAGGATAAAAGAATTGCAAATCAGATATCTGATAAGGGGTTACTATCCAGGATATTAAAAAAAAAAAAAAGAAAGAAACTCTTGCAACTTAACCACAGCAACAACAAAATACCTTGATTTTAAGATGCACAAAGGCCTGGAATAGACATTTCTCCAAAGATGACACCAAAATGGCCGAAAAGCTTAGGGGAAAGCTTAGCAATCAAATTCATCACTCAATATCACCAGTCATTAGGGAAATGCAAATCAAAACCACAATGAGATATCACCTCATACCCATTAGAATGGCTACTGTTTAAAACAAACCAACAAAAACCAGGAAATAAGTGTTGGCAAGGAAGTGGAAATAGTGGAACCCTTCTGCACAGTTGGTGGGAATGTAAAACCCTTCTGCACTGTTGATGGGAATGGTGCAGTTGGTATGAAATTATTTAATGGAGGTTCCTCCAAAAATTAAAAGTTGAATTATTTTATGATCCAGCAACTCCACTTCTGGGTATGTGTCCAAAAGAACTGAAATCAGAGTCCTGAAGAAGTGTTTGTGTCCCTGTGTTTATAGCAGCATTGTTCACAATAGTCAAGAAGTGGAAATAACTCAAGTATTCATTGACAGATGAATAGATAAACAAAATATGGTATATATACACAAAGAAATAGTATTCATACTTAAAAAGGAAAGAATTCTGACACATGCTGCTATATGGATGAGCCTTGAGGACATTATGCTAAATGAAATGAAGCAGTCACAAAAAGACAAATACTTCAATATTCAATTTACAGTATTCAATTCACATTCAATTAGAGTCATCAAATTCATAAAAACAGAAAATAGAATGGTAGTGTCCAGGGGTTGGGAAAACGAGATTGGAGAATAATTGATTTGGGTAAAGAATTTTAGTTTTGTAAGATAAAGTTGTAGAGATTGGTTTTACAACGATATGCCTACACTTAACACTACTGACCTGTTAAGATGGAAAATTTTATATGTATTTTACCACAATTAAAACTTCTTAAATTTAAAAATAGTTTCAGCCTGCTATCTGAATACTTTGGGAAGCTGAGGCAGGAGGATTGTTTGAGGCCAGGAGTTTGAGATCAACCTGGGAAAGATGGCAAGATCCCTGACTCTATAAAGGTTTTAAAAATTAGCAAAGTGTGGTGGCACATGCCTGTGATTTCAGCTACTCAGGAGGCTGTAGTAGGAGGATCCCTTGAGCTTCAGAAGTTGAGGCTGCAGTGAGCTGTGATCATGCCACTGTACTCCAGCCTGGGTGACAGAGCAAGACCCTGACTCAAAAAAGAAAAAAAAAATCGAACATCATCAAGAGATTTGCCCTTTTTCCCCCCTTTCAACCAAAATTTCTAAGCCACATGTAGAATGCCATGTGTATCTACCTACAACTGTAAGTTGGGCTACTCTAATCAAACATAATGATTGAACAGTTCAAAAAACTGCCCAATTTTTTTTAAAGATTTTCAAGCCAGGCAGAAATGTTGGGAGTTGATGTGACATTCCTAAAGCTACCTTTATCATTTCTGCTTTTGTATACCGTGCATTGACTTCATGTAATGTTTAGCTTCAAAATGCCAAAGTGCCACTTATAAACTGTGGTTGTTAGCCCACAAGCCTTCAGTTAAAATGAGCATTAAGTTTTACGTTTTCTAAGCTCTTTTAACTGATGATACAAATGAATGGGGGAGGGGTGGTGGTGAAGTTCACATTATTTGTCTGAGGCTTAAATAAGTATTCTGTTTCAGAAGGCTAACATTTTAATCTTTTAAATTTAGAATATTTAGAGTATTTCTAACATTATTTGATGTTGTCAACAATTACTGGATCAATCAATCTTAGGTGTCTTGGTAGCTACCAAAAGAAAAAGATGTCCTATTTTTTTGTCTTCATACACAGATACAAAATTAGCCCTAGGAAATAAAACAATGAGAAATTCCACATGCTTATGTCAGAATGTGTAAGTGTCATAGCACAAAATATAAATGCTATCATATCTAACCCAGTACCTCTTTTCTAAGAGGTGGATCCAGAAAGAGCTTACTGGAGTGTCTGGGACCCCAAACATATAGTGGAGCAAGAATGCTGGGGCTAAAAACCAAGCTGGCCTGGCAAAGATCACTAAGTGTGTAGGTGGGACACATAGACACTGAAACCAACTGATGTTGCCAGGTTAAGTACCAATAGTAATTAAGTATCATTGCTGGAGTGAAGGAGACAGCAACAGCAAGCTTACAGGACATAGTAAGTTCTTTCTCACCTCTTCCTGTCTCCCAATATCTTTTGGGTCTCCGTATTGGTAGCACTAAATAGAGAGTCAACTGACAAAAAAGAAAGATATTTGCCCCATCATCACCATGGAAAATATAGATGGTGGATTTGGAACTGAGAGATAAATACTTAAAAATTAGTACAGGAACTCCCTTGAATTTCTTTAGAATCCATTCTCAATGGGTATTATACATTCTGCACACCACAAAACAATGATTCCTTGCTGACTGGAATACAGAAGTGCCTAGCTTTGGTTTATCATGAAAGTCCAAAGAATAAACCTCCACGCCGAGAAACAGCAAAGTAGGAATCTGTGAAACTCTTGCCTGAGTTTCCTGCCTGTCATCTTACCCTATGGAATTTAGACATGCCAGACCCCACAATTACATGAATCAAGTCATTAAAGTAAATTTTTATCTTTCTCACTCTCTTTCAATAGATTAGATAGAAGATAGATAGATAGATAGATAGATAGATGATAGATAGATAGATAGATAGATAGATAGATAGATAGATAGATAGAGTTAGTGAACTAAGGTGTGAATGCTTGAGTTCCTTCAAAATTTATGTTGAACATAACACTATTCCAATGAAATAGTATTAAGAGGTGGGGCATTTAGAAGGTGATTAGGTCATGAGCACTTATGAGGGATTAAAGCCTTTATAAAAGAGACCTCACACAGCATTTGACACTATTGCCCTTACATCCCTTCCACCATTTGAAGACACAGTGTTTGTCCCCTCCAGAGGGTGCAGCAACAAGATGCCACTTTGGAAGTAAATAGCAGCCCTCACACAACACCAAACCTGTTAGCACCTTGATCTTGGACTTCCCAGCCTCCAGAACTGTGAGAAAAAAAAAAATCTATTTTTTATAATTATATAATATACAGTATTCTGTTGTAGCAGCACAAATGGACTAAGATATATATATATATAGATGATATTAGATAGACAGATAGATAGATAGATAATATTCTTGGATATATCCTATTGTTTGAAGAACCCCAATTAATACATTTCTTTACTTATGCAGAAAATCGAGGATCAGGAAGAAGAAACCTCAGCTGCAGAGACAATAGTGGCAACATCTTATGTCATACTCTCCCAGGGAGAGATAATGCTGCTTTTTCTCCCTGATAATTATTTTTGCTTGGTAAGGATTGAGCCAAAAAAAATATTTCTCAGTGTTGCTTGAATCCAGTGATTCCATAAAACTGGAATCTTCTCAGTTTCCTTCTTTCCTTCACTGCCATTGCCCTTTAAATATTGAGGCAGTGTTCTATCTGGTTATCAGTGATGTGTCCTGCTGCATAATTCATTCTGGAGATTGGTGACACAGTGGCCACTTCCCTTCTCCAGATGCCTAAGCCTGGAGAAGTATAAACATACATATGAGGACTCCCCATCAGACTTTTCAAATCCTTTCCCAAGACACACTCATAAATAAACATAAGCAGTAGCCAAAATGTGGTTAGCCAGCAGGGAAGTGCTGACGAATAATAGCTTTATTGTGGAGTGCAGCAGACTATAAACACAGAATGCCTATGGGCAGCCTAATGAAACATGAAGTAATTGTAAGACGGGGTAAATGCATTTCCTTCACCTACCCTTACTTCTAAGATAGATTAAACAGCTTTTTTAAAAAACAAAAACTATATCTTTTCTTATTTAGGAAACTCAGTTTCAGTTCCCTAGGTGGATAATAATTAAAAACAATGTCCATAAACGAGATGCCACGGTATATTTGGACATTTAAAAACAGAATAGCTAGTTTGGAGCATAATCTTTGGGTTTTTGTCTCTTCAAATATGTTTTCTGTTGACAAAGGTGAATAGTTTCCAGTTTATTCACTGAAACCATTTCTTTACATCTCATTTGCCCTTATTTTCTTTTATTTTTGTGGGAATTATCACACTCAGATCTTCCAAATTTCTCACTTGGCTTTTCAGTAATTGTTGTTGAGCTTTGTATGTATTTCTTGGTACTTATATTATTAGCCTAGACGCTACAAAGTATCAAGGGATCCAGACATCTCTCTACATACCTTGTAGATAAATGTCACTCAGATCATGTAGATCTTTCCCTCCCAAAGGATCATGGAGCACAGGAGGTAAAATATTTTGTCCAAACATCCTGCTAAGAAGAATAGTCATGAATTTTGGGAGAAATATTTCCTGGCTTTTAAAATATATTTTGCTTGGTGGGATTCAAAATATTGTACTATAGAATTCTGTGAGCAAAGCAAATTCCTTTGGAATGTCATGAAATTTATTTCTGCCAATATATAGGTAATGTTAGCTTTTATGGAAATACTATAGCTTTGGAGACAGTCATTTCCATGTCCATCTTTATGTTGAGAGAAATTATCATTTCAAGGTAGATTCCAATCACAGGGTATCTTGTAAGCATACCTATTGGAATGTTCATCAGAAATAACCCTAATAAACATTTTATTCCACAAAGTCTTTTCATGTATGAAGAGGCAGAAGACAAAACATGAAGTACTGTAATTTAAGAGCATCTTTATAATTACCTGAGAAGTTCTCCCTCCATACCAATATTTTCCCTGCCATCCTTTCTTATTTCTTTTCTGCTCAGCTTCAGAGGTTTTTGCTCAATATAATGCAAAAGATATAACTCTCACCCCATTGACCTCTTTCCACCTTCTGTTTTCTACCTCTATTTCTTTTGTAGAGATAACCACTTTTGTGAGGTTAGTGTATGATTTTCCCTCTTCTTTTTATAGTTTCAGTTACAGGACAGTGCATTATTATTTTAAATTTTCATAAGTACCAATCAGGTCATTCACTCCCACAAATCTGTCTGTATTCTCTGGTCATTTTTAGATTGAGTCATTTGTCTTTTATATTGGCTTTTAGAAATTCTTTACATATTTTATATACAAACAGTGAGTCACTTGTGTATGTTACAAATATAAACATTCCCAGTCCATGGTTTCTTACTTGCTGTGTTACTTGCTGGTTTCCTTGATTGTTTTAACTTGTATGCACTCACATTTATTTTCTTTAGGGAGGAAATCTCTGCATTCCTATTCCAGGCACTAACTTAGTATTCCATGCAGTAAAGAGGAAAAAAAGATGGAGGCTCAATAATTTGATATGTATTTTTTAATTCCTTCTTCTGTTTCCTCCCTGTGTATCTCTTATAACTATCGTGTACCTTGTTTCATTGATTTACAGTTTTCTCAGGGTTAAAAAATTTCTCTCCCTCTTGCCCTAATCACACTCTGCAAGCATCTAAGAAAAAGGATTCACCTACTTTCCACGTTCAATACCAATCCTCTTCCATATGTGTTTCTGCAGTCAGAATTTCTGTTATTTATTCAAATACACCCTCCACTCTCCTATTTATCATTTTATTCTCTTACTATCATTGGCTGTAGGAAGAAATAAATAAATGTGTGTGATCCATTTACCCTTTTTAATGTAAAGAGCACACAACTGTTGCCAACTCAAGAGATTTATCTAATGCCCTCTTTTTAGAGATGGTAGGGAGATGTCCATGGTTCTGATATTAAGAACAATTCTTAGATGCTGCGATTGACTAACGATGTAGTTTGACTTTGTATCACCACCCAAATCTCACCTTGAATTGCAATCTCCACGATCCAAATGTGTCAAGGGTGGGACCAGGTGGTGGTAACTGAATCATGGGGGTGGTCTCCTCCATGCTGTTCTTGTGATAATGAGTGAGTCTCATGAGATCTGATGGTTTTATAAGCATCTGGAGTTTCCCCTGCTTACATTCACTCTGTCCTGCTGTCCTGCGAAGAAGATGCCTGCTTCTCCTTTGCCTTCTACCACGACGTTAAGTTTCCTAAGGCGTCCCAAGCAATACAGAACTGTAAGTCAATTAAACCTCTTTCTTTCATAAATTACCCAATCTCAGGCAGTTATTTATAGCAGCATGAGAATGGACTAATGCAACTAACAAGTAAAAATGTTCATAAAAATATAAAATGGCAAACTACTGCTTAGTGACATGGAAAGTAAATATATTACAATGTGTTTTCTATTTCTGCATGCATCTTTACATGTGGCTATATTTTAAATAACCACGTTTATGACTGTACAACACTGCATTTAATATAGTATTATTTGCGTAACCACTCCCCTATTCTTGGACCAATTTAAAATTAGCCTATTCTTTATTTTGGTGATTCTAGAAATGTGTATTTGAGCAACTTGCATGAATTATCTTATATTATTTTGAAAGATCAGATATCTTGACACCACCCAAGGCTTGCCAGAAAAGAAGCCCTGATATTGAAGTCTTAGAAATCAACACTTGAACCACCTCCTTAGTTGATTTGCATATACCTCAAATTTTTTTATATTATGGCTTAAGTATGTGCTTGCTATTTTGGTTATGTTAGTTCAGCACCACAATAGGGAAGTTTGCAGAAAAAAATTGATGATAAAACACTGAGTATACAAGCAGAGAGGCAATCAAAGTGGGTAAATTTAAGTATATTCCTCTCCTTGACTACTCTACTGACTTCTAGTTTCAAATTTTTCATTTAATGAGAATACTAATACATGTTCCACTATCACTGCAAACTCAAATGTTTGAAACAGAGAATGAATTTTCGACTATTACAGTTATATAAACAGTAAATTAAGCACCCCCCCAGGAATACAAAGTGTGGTCTGTGGATGCCGGAGTGAGAAGACAGGAATGATTTCTCTTAGAAGGTGAAATTTGAACAAGTAACAATAATCATGAAGCACAAAAATGTGTTCCACAAAATGAAATAATATGAGAAAGAGCATGACAGTGGGTGAGTGGGAGACGGGAGAGGATAAGACAAGAACAATACGAAGGCTGGCCATATGAAGTAAGAAAATCTGTGTTTGAAATTAAAGTGTTTCCATTGCTATGGGTCTTTTTAATATGAGAATAGATTGCCATTCTTAGAAATAACATGAAGCCACTGTAGATTTCTGAACTGGCAAATAATATCTGTTGTGTGATCCAGATTACTCTGGCTGAATGAAGCCCTATTTTAAACATGGCAAAATCCAGGTGTAAAATGATGAAAGGCTGGTTTTGTGTTGATAGATGAAGAAATACAGAATAGACAAAGAGACACGTGGAGCTCTTGCTGGGATGGGCAACTCAATCCAGAAAACTGCTACAATGTGTCTGCTAAATGAGCAACTTGCTCAGCTAAACTGTATTACTAAAGCGATACAAGTATAAAATAATTACCTAACATGTCCAAATTCCTTCTCATTCAACCCTGACACAGCTGTTACTATATCACAGCTTACTCTTGCTGATAGTTTAACCACCTTGAAAACCCATGCCCCAGCTGAGGCGGGCGGATCACGAGGTCAAGAGATCGAGACCATCCTGGCCAACATGATGAAACCCTGTCTCTACTAAAAATACAAAAATTAGCTGGGTGTGGTGATGTGTGCCTGTAGTCCCAGCTACTCGGGAGGCTGAGGCAGGAGAATTGCTTGAACCTGGGAGGCGGAGGTTGCAGTGAGCCAAGATCGCACCACTGCACTCCAGCCTGGCACCTGGTGATGGAGCAAGACTCTGTCTTAAAAAAAAAAAGAAAAAGAAAAAGAAAAAGAAAACCCATGCCCCTTCCATTCTTAGGGAACCGTTAGTAGGCACCATCATTCTGTGTCTGCATCCTTTGGGACCATTTCATTAATTATGAGCAATGTTGCTAGTCAGAGAAAGGTGTAAATTAAAACAGCCAAAATTGAATCTAGTAAATTTGATTACCTGATAATGATGCTCACAGGTATTGAGATAGAAAGTGTTTGAGACTATTGAATGGAATTAGGTTTGAGATTTTCTGGAGATTTAACTTACCCTTATTCATTTCATTTATAATCAGCATAAATCGCAGAGTTGAGCTTGCACTGAAAACAAATTGTACTTGTCACCATACGTATCACATTCATTTTTGCCAAAAAAAATGGTGATACATTTCTGAGAAAACTCAATGAGAATTTGTCTTGCACTATTTGTAGCTTTCTAATTGTTCACATTTTTCTTAATTTTTAAAAAATAGAGACAGGGTCTTGCTATGTTTCCCAGACTGGTCTCGGACTCCTGTGCTCCAGCAATCCTTCTGCCTCAGTCCCACAAAGTGCTAGAACAGTAAGCATGAGCCACTGCTCCTGGCCATGA
The DNA here is from genome assembly GCA_963573385.1 of Cacajao melanocephalus. NCBI lineage: Eukaryota > Metazoa > Chordata > Mammalia > Primates > Pitheciidae > Cacajao > Cacajao melanocephalus. The sequence continues at coordinate 15,809 of CAUYLG010074887.1, forward strand.
AATATCTTTTTTTAATTTCCAATACTTTAGCTTGCATATTGGTCAGGAGAGATAAAAAATGAATGATAAACAGTTAATTAGAAGAATGAGAGAGGTTCTACTTCAACCTCATTGTACTCCCAAGTAGTGAATACTACTTGGAGAGGCCTAAGGAGGTGAAGCAAGAAGAATTTTTGAAGAACAAGATTTCTTCTCAATCTGTGACCTATTCATCTTGCCTTTATGGGGGAGAAGAAGCACGTTTTGCTAGTATTCTAAAATCATGGACTGCAAACCACTTATAGCATGGATCATAACCTCTATCTCTCTAACAACAGAAAATATATTTTGAATTGTCATTTGTTCTTATTGGCCATTTATTAAATACTACATGCATCAATCTGTGAAAACACACAGAAATGAGATAGACAAACATGTTTTAGCAAACAGCTTGGAACTGGCTTTGGCCTTCTGAAATTAAAATCAGCTATAGGTTTTGTTCCTGTCTCAGGAGAATGATAGATAAAAGAACAAATCCCTAGTGTAAAAAATGCCTTTTGTTATTTTTAAATAACAATGTTAGACATGTAAGGCTAACAACAATTTTGTAACACCTACCTATCTTAAGCTAGATCCCCAAAAACAAACTTTAAGAAGACACACATGAAAACAATTGATTAATAAAGTAGCTAGGTGTATTAGTCTGTTTTCACGATGCTGTTAAAGACATACCTGAGACTGGGCAATTTACAAAGAAAAAGAGGTTTAATGGACTCATAGTTCCACTTCGCTGGGGAGGCCTCACAATCATGCTGGAAGGTGAAAGCCATGTCTTATGTGGCAGCAGTCAAAGAGAGAAATGAGAACCAAGCAAAAGGGGTTTCCCCTTATAAAACCATGAGATCTCATGAGACTTAGTCACTATGACAAGAACAGTATGGGGAAAACCACCCCCATTATTCACTTATCTCCCACTGGGTCCCTCCCAAAACAAGTGGGAACAATGGGAGCTACAGTTCAAGATGAGTTTTGGGTGGAGACACAGCCAAACCATATCACCAAGAAAGAGAAATTCTCAATGTAATAAGAAAAAACAACTATGGAAAAATCTACAGCAAAAAAATTATGCTTAATCATGAAATATTACAATTTCTTTCAAAGATTGGTAATAAATCTCACTCTATAACTCACTGCAGCCTCGACCTCCTGAGCTCAAGTGATCCTCCCACCTTAGTCTCTTGAGTAGCTGGGACGAAAGGCATTTGTCACCACTCCTGCCTAATTTTTGTTTTTATTTTTTCAGAGACAAAATTTCACTATGTTGCCCAGGCTGGTCTCAAACTCCTGGGCTAAAATGATCCTCCTGGCTCAGCCTCCCAAAGTGCTGGGATTACAGGCATGAGCCACTGTGTCTGGCTGGAAGATATTTTTCATCTTAAAAATATATATAATGCCAAAGGCATTTTTCCTCAGGATGTATTTCCCTAAATTTTCAGGAAGCAGAGAGAACATGGTCAAAGACAAAATAATTATATGCCCGTATTCAGGAGACAGCACTCTGACACTACGGCCAAGAACAAAACAAACAAACAAACAAAAAAACGTGGATGGAGCTCCTTATTAGCATTCAGTTGGAGGGTGTTGGAAGCCTTGCAGAAGACTTTAGTTCTAAAATAGTTTAAAAAACCAAAGCAGAAAAAGGAGACAAGAAGGCCATGATGATACGAAGCTAATGGCTGAGAGTTAAGATCAATCAGGATGTCAAAATGAGGTCCAAGAGATGAACTGAAGGGTTAACATAAACCAAGCAGAGACAGCAAGGAGCTAACCAGTCAAGAGACAGTTCAGTATGAATCCTGCAAACACTAAATTTTTGTCTCCATGTTTCCTCTCATTCAGGATTTGCCACTACTGCCCTACTGGAGGTTACATTTTTAAGGATCCATCTCACTGGAGAAATAAGTGAATTGAGAAATTGAAAATATAGAATGAAAGTATCCCTCGGTCATGAAATGCATTATCATATTTCAATTGGCTTGTACCATGAGCAGATAGCATTTCGTTTCAGAGTTGTTCAGAAGGTGAAGTTTGTGTAAAGATTCCTGCGACCGCTCTCTGCTGTCCCTGGTCCTGAAAGTTGAATATCAGTGTGATAGACAGTGTTACGGCAATCAGGGCTGCGTCTGTTCTTGTTAGCTGTGATTTATAAGGTACAAGGCAGGCCTGAATTGTCCTTGTCAGTTACCAACTAAGCATACAAGGAGATGGAGCAGATCAAATGTAGTTCTGGTGAATGAAATAGTTTAATTCATATATTACTTGCAAAGGATGCTCTTGGCTTTAATAGTTAATGCTACTCTTGCATGTAAATGCATTTAGGCATTATAGACCCAACTTTGATGGGTTACTAACGGCTCTTTTCTTCTGATACTACAATCATTTAAGGGACCTGTAGTTTTGTGTGTGTCTGTAAAAGACTAAAATATATAATTGGTTTTTAAAAAGGGAATCAATAATTGTAAACCATGGTGTCAAGAATTCGAAAAAGATTAATTGCAGGTGGTCCTTGCTTAGGGTGAATTAACAACCCCAACTAGAAAGGTTCTAGCAATTAATAGAACACCCAGCCATAAGATTTACGTTAGTGTTCAAAGGTCAATCTGTTACAATGAAGGAGTGTATTTATTAGGAAAAGGAAACTTCAGGGAAATCCTATAACAGCCCCTCATTCTGCACACTTGTATCAGTCTTTCCACTGGCGAAAGCCTATGAAAAGAAAAACATGATGTTCCAGAGGTAATTGATATAAACTGCTCCTCACAAACGCTGAGTAGTAATTGCATTATTGTTTAGCTCTTGAATTGGCTTTCAGGAAACACAATAAAGGCTTGAGGAAGCAAATATGTTGCTCCACTTTCCATAATACAGAAATAATGACTTATTTCTGTCAATGCAATCTGAAAAGGGCAGTGAGATATCTCAGAGCTTTCAAAAAATAAAATCTACTTGCTTTCATTCTAACCCTTTATCTTTTGATACAGATGAGATGTGTGAAGTTATAATGGCAAGATTTCCAATTTGTAGAGAAGCAAGCCAATATAGTTGTATGAAAACAATTTAAAAATGATGGATTCTAAAATACATAAAGTACATATTACTTATACTATAGCTTATATTAAAACTAAGAGTATAGCTTGATTTTTTTTCTTTTCTCTCTCCTTTTTGTTTTTTGTTTTTTTTTGTTTTTTTTTTTTTTAGACAGGGTCTAATTTTAACCCAGCTGGAGTGCAGTGGTACAATCAAAGCTCAAAGCAGGCACAACCTACCAGGTTAAAGCGATCTTCCAT